>CM031239.1:422052847-422314687 GCA_018340775.1 Taxus wallichiana var. yunnanensis | reverse complement strand
TAATATGAACTCGAAAAGAAAATAGATCTCCTTCTTGTTATTGAATAATGAATTACAATGTTTCCTAAATAGGAAAACAACTCCCAACTCGAGTTGCCAAGCAAACTCTAACTAACTTTGACTAAATCTACTCTAGGTGGTGGAAATTACTATTTTTTTAGTTTACTAGACTTGCTATTCTTAGTAAGTTGCATGCTTATTAAATATGGGCACAAAATTGCCACACATCTTCTACATTCCTAAATTAGAGGAATTTCCAACTTTCTAACTCATAATGCAACTAATAGACTAAAATTAACTAATGCCCAAAAATAGGAAAAAAATGAACTATAACTTAAATCCTAATTTTTGGCCTCAAGATGGTGGATTTAGGGCCCGAAAATGTGCAAAACTTTTCCCCAACTGGTAGGGCTGGTTTGACCGGTGCGTTCGTCTCATGAAACATGTGGTTTAAAAAAAACGGACTCAAACGGACACCCGGAGCTCAAGTTATGACCTTGTCAAGTTCTGCTAATTTTGGCGCATCATTCTCCCTTGCTTGAAAAAAATGCAGCTCCTGCAAGTTGTCTTCTTCAAACTACTTCCATTTATCTGCATCCAACTTCTTAATCTCCCACTCTGTGACCCAAGTATTTTCCTCTTGTTCAGTCCTTTCAATGTACCAAATATTTGTTGTATTTCCCATGTCGTGTGTCCATTGTTTTCTTATCTAGAATCTGATCCACTTCTTCTTTCTTCTTCACGGAACTACTTTGCCTCAATCTACTACTTCATCAATAACATCCCCTTCTACACCATCCCCATGAAAAGAATACAAATATGAAACATTAAACACTGGAGAAATATCAAAATTCCCTAGCAATTCTACCTCATAAGCATTATCATTTATTTTTTTCACGATTTTGTAGGGACCAATCTTCTTGTACTTCAGCTTGTTATAGGTTCCTTTTGGAAACCTTTCCTTCCTTACAGATATACCATAACCAACTCACCAATTGTAAATACCTTTCTCCATCTGTGCACATCTATTATTTCCTTATACTTATCATTACTATTTCTGACTTCTTCTTGCACTTCTTCCTGTAATTGTTGTATATGTTTGGAAAATGCTTTTGCATCATCATTGACTCTGCCATCAATTGGTAGTTGTACCAAATCTAACACCCCATTTGGATTACTCCCATACACAATTGAAAATGGAGACTTTCTGTGGATCTATTTATGGAACTGTTATATGCAAACTCAGCTTGTGGTAATGCTAAGTCCCATTGTTTTGGCTTTTCCCCAATGATGCACCTTAATAGGTTTCCCAAACTCCGATTTACCACCTCTGTTTTCCCATCGGTTTGAGGATGATAGGCACTGTTGAACTATAGTTGAGTTCCCAATTTCTTCCATAAAGTCCTCAGAAGTGACTTAAGAACCTTGTGTCCCTATCTGAAGTAATGGTTTTGGAACACCATGCAAATGAACAACTTCTCGAAAAAAAAAATGCTACTACGCCTGTCGCATCACTTGTTTTCTTGTAGGAAATAAAATGAACCATCTTAGAAAACCTATCAACAACCACAAAAATTGAGTCATTACCTCGTTGTGTTTTGGTAATCCCAAAACAAAATCCATACTCAGATCTATCCACGACCCTTTAGGAATAGGAAATGGCATATACAACCCTGTATTTTGTGCATGGCCTTTCGAGACTTGGAAAATTTGACACCTCTCCACATATCTTACCACATCTCTTTTCAGCTTTGGCCAATAGTATTTCTCTGCTACCAAGGCTATCGTCTTATCTTTACCAAAATGCCCAGCCAATCCTCTTTATGCAACTCTTTCACTATATTCTCTCTCATAGACCCAACTGGAATACATAGTTGGCGTCCCTTGAATAGGTAGCCATCTGTAAAATGTACTCATCTGGACATCTCTGCATTGTCGACAATGGATGAATTAACCTTTCAACAATATCCTTGAAATCAGAATCAGAAGAATACAAACCCTTTATTGCTTCAAAACCCACCACCTCATTTTCCATAGTGGTAAACAAAGTCACATGCCTACTCAATGCATCTGCTGTAACTTGATTCTGTTTTCTGATTTATGTTTTAGAGAAAAAGTATAACCCTACAAAAATGATACCCACTTTGCATGCCTCTTATTCAACTTCTTTTGTGTATTCACATACTTGGGGCTATGTGGTCTGTAAATAACACAAACTCCTTAGGCACTAAGTAATGCCTCAATGCCTTAATGCTTGTACAATTGCATAAAATTCCACATCATAAGTAGAGTAGTTCTTTCTTACCTCATTTAGTTTCTCACTAAAGAAAGCTACTATTGGCTTTCCACCTTGACTTAGAACAACACCAATACCCACATGTGAGGCATCACAATCAACCTCAAACACTTTATCAAAATCTGGTAGTGCCAAAATGGGTGCCTCTGTCACCTTCTTCTTCAAGAACTGAAAACTATCCTCAGTTGCCTTTGTCCACAAAAACTCCCTTCCTTTTGTGCAATCTGTTATAGGTGCTACAATACTGCTGAAATTTTTAATAAACTTTTCTGTAAAATGTTGTTAGACCATGAAAGCTTCTTACCTCTGTTATACTCCGTGGAGTAGGCCATTCAATAATTGCCTTTATCTTTTTGAGTCCATTTGTACCCCATTTGCTGAAATAATAAAGCCCAAGAATACCAAACTCTCTTGCATAAATGTGCACTTCTTCATATTTGCATAGAGTTTCTCTTTCCTTAACACTTCAAATATCACCCTTAGATGCCTCAAATGTTCTTCTTTAGTTTTACTAAAGATCAAGATATCATCAAAATAAACCACAACAAACTTACCATTATACTCCCACAACATGGTGTTCATCAGTCTCATAAAAGTACTAGGTGCATTGGATAACCCGAATGGCATCACCAACCACTCATATAATCCATTTCCTATCTTGAATGTTGTTTTCCACTCGTCTCCTTCTCTGATCCGAATTTGATGGTAACCACTTGAAGATCAATCTTGGTGAAATACCTAGATCCAACAAGCACATCCATCATATCATCAAGGTGAGGTATTGGGAACCTATACTTGATTGTAATTTTATTGATTGCTCTGCTATCCGTGCACATTCTCCATGTTCCATCCTTCTTTGGTGTTAATAAAGTTGGGGTTGCACATGGACTCATGCTCTCCCTTATGACCCCCTTTCTCACGAGCTTTGCCACTTGCCTATTCAACTCTGCATGCAATGTCGGGCTCATCCTATAAGCCGCTTGATTTGGGAGTGAAGACCCTGGAATCAAATCAATATGGTGTTGAATATCTCTTTTGGGTGGTAATCCATCTGGTAGCTCATCAGGAATAACATCAAAAATTCTTCTATTAATTTTGTTGTTTCTACTGGTATTTGTGCACTTTGAGTTCATCCTTATTTGCGACTAGTGCATAACAAAAACTAGTTGCCTTTGCCTCCTTCACAAATTCCTTTGTAGAAAGCATATTTTCAGCCTTCCCCTCTTCCTTAAGAGGTAGCAAAACTATTTTTGTGCCATCCTTCCAGAAAGTATAAGTATTCTTTCCCCATCATGAATAACTTTTCTATCAAATTGCCATGGTCTTCTAGCAACATATGACATGCATCCATAGGAATAACATCACACCAAATCTCATCCTATAACTATTTCCCAATAGAAAAACTTATTAAACATCTCTTATCAACAGTAACTTCATTACCCTTCTTAAACCATGCAATACGGTAAGGGTTAGGATTCTTCTCACAATGCAGACCCAATTTCTCGACCATCTCATTTGAAACCATGTTCTCACAACTACCACCATCAATAATAACATTACATACCTTTCCTCTGAAGTGCATCTTGTTTTGAAAATATTTGTACGCAGCCATGCATCCCCCTTGATATCCTTTCTTGGAGAAATCATCATCCTCTTGATCATCAGATTTTCTCCAACATCTGGTGGAATTTCTAGGTCATGTTCATCTTCTACTTGTTCAGCTTCAACAAGATTTACTCTTGGAGCATCTCCTTGCCTCTTGTCATGTGTATAAGAATGTGGGCATTCAAAAGCCCGATGCCCCTCTTCACCACATCTGTAACAAACAAATGGTCTTCGTGGAGCCTCCCATCCTCTATCGCCAACATATCCTCCCCTAGAAAATCCTCTACCTCTTTGTTGATTCTGGAAATCTTGTCTCGTATCTTCTTGCTTTTCCAATCCACGAGATGATTCTCCCCTACCTTGGCTGAAACCAGCTCATCCCTATGAAAGGAAGATGAGGCCCCCTATTCATTCCAGGTGATCTCCTAAAACTTTGATGATTTTGTTTTCCTCGGCCTTTAAGGCTAATTGATAGGCATCCTCCATGCTCTTAATCCTATGCATACTTATCTCATCTTGAATAGAAAATTTTAATCCATTTACATACCTTGCAGCCATTTGTTCCTCAGTTTCTTCATGCTCTACACGAATGGACAACTTGTAGAACTCATTTGTGTATTCTTGCACTGTTTGTAAGTTTTGTTTGAGATTTTGAAACCTCTGTAAAGGGTTTGTGCATAATCCACAAGGAGAAATTTATCTTTCAGCTTCTTCTCCATCTTACTCCATGTCCTAATTCTTTCTTTCCCCTTTCTTGACCGCTCTTTCTGTAGGTGATCCCACCATAACATAGCATGACCTTTCAATTTCGTGCATGCAAATTTTACCTTCTTTTCTTTGACATAGCCTTCCACTCAAAAAATTTCCCCATGCTAGTCAACAGTCTATCAGCTCCTCTGGTTTTAGACTACCACCATACTCTGAAACATCAACTCTTATCCCATCATTCTTTCCTTCTAATGCTCGAAGCATCCTTTCTTCAAAAGCTAATGGTGGTGCTTGCATTTCCTCCTCTTCACAAACTTCTTCTTCATCTGTGTCATCTCCACCTTGATTTCCTCTCTGGGTTATCATTGCAGCAAGCGCAACAACTTGCCTCTGTAGATCTTGCATATTTCTATTCATCTGGGCAATACCACCTCCTCTTCCTCTTCCTCTTCTGCCATTTTTTTAAAGACTCGAACCAACTCTGATACCAGATAATGTAGCCAAATTCTAAACAAACTTGATATACTGCAAATAATATGAACTCAAAAGAAAATAGATCTCCTTCTTTGTTATGAATAATGAATTACAATGTTTCCTAAATAGGAAAACAACTCCCAACTCGAGTTCCAAGCAAACTCTAACTAACTTTGACTAAATCTACTCTAGGTGGTGGAAATTACTATTTTTAGCAGTTTACTAGAACCTGTTATTCTTAGTAAGTTCGCATGCTTATTCATACGGGCACAAAAATTTCCATGCATCTTCTACATTCCTAAATTAGAGGAATTGCCAACTTTCTAACTCATAATGCAACTAATAGACTAAAATTAACTAATGCCCAAAAATAGGAAAAAAATGAACTACAACTTAAATCCTAATTTTTGGCCTCAAGATGGCGGATTTAGGGCCCAAAAAATGTGTCGAAACTTGCTCCAACTGGTAGGGCTGGTTGCGGTGTGTTCGTCTCATCGAAACATGTGGTTTCAAAAAAAAATGGACTCAAACGGACACCGGAGCTCAAGTTATGATCGGACACAAGGAGGTATTGGTTTTCGGGATTGTCATGGAAAAATCATTTGGAGGATCATCTCCTGCTGCTTCAATGATTGCTTTGAAAACTATGGTGGTTGGGATTTTGTTGTCCAAACCATTTCTTTTATGGTGTCCCAACTATAAAAGTACATTAATTAACGTTTAATTAACTATTAGTGATTAACTATTTAATGTTCAGCTATGAACTTCCCCAACTCTATTGTAACCTCTTTCAGCATTTTAAATATGAGCACCACACTCTTTGTGTGTGCTATGTGCCTTTCTCATTTCTCTTGCAAGATGTTTACATCTACTAACATGGTGTAAAGCCATTGGTGCTTGAGGAGTTCAGAGTTGATTCTTTGGCATCACTTTCCAATCAATATCTGAATTGGAATCTTCACTTTCTCTCTCATCTTGTGTTTCATGATACTGATACAAATTTGCCACATTGAAGATAGGTGGAATGTCTACTCCTTCGGATAATTCAATATAATATGCGTTCTTTGTGAATTAATGCAACACTCAAGAGGGTCTAATCTTCTTCAGCTTTAGCTTGTTATATGTCCTTTGGAAATCTTTTTGCAACTAAGACCATGTTTCCAACTTGATATTCCACTTCTCTTTGCTGCTTATATTGCACTGAACTCTTCCCCAATTGTCTACGTAGTTTTTCATGTACACCTCTCATATTCTCTAAAAAATCATCTGCATCCACACTTCTTACTTTTGTGCTCCTCAAGTCACACAATTCCACAAATCCTCTTGGACTCAACCCATGCACATTTTGGAATGGTGTCTTTCCTGAACTCTTGTTAGCTGAATTATTATATGCGAATTATTAGGAAAATGCGAGACACAACTGACAACAACGATCTCAGAAATTTAGATGCATCCAAAATAGACTCTTAGATCTCTATTGGGTAGCTGACAATCTTTGCAAGTATAGCTCACTACACATTTAACTCGACAAGTTCAAACTATAGATCTTTCATTGTGTGGAAATTGTCAATTTTGACACAAGCATAGTGGCATGCTTATATAGATGCAAGATCCACCTTACAATATCACCTCGAAATAAGAGATCCATATTACATTAGATGCGTCCCAATCCTCTATGCATGATAGGACCCAAATGAAAACACATATCGATGCACTTGAATTGTGTAACGGTTACAATTACGAGTTAAGTGAAATCACGTTGACTCCTTCGAACAATGTTGAATTTTGAAATTCTGAAATTTATGCACCACATTACACCTTTTCCCATAAGACTGTGCACTAACTTCTCAAGTGAATCTTTGTACGCTATATGAATTTAGCTCCAATGACCTCATGGTTTCAATGTTAGATGCACATCATTGAGATGAAGTTAAGCTAGTACTACTAGCCTCTAAAAGTGCTTCTAGTGATGCCACAAACAAAAATGGTGATTCTCTATGCACAAACTATTTCTATTGGAAACATCTGCACTGTGCTACTGAAATACATGCTTGCGCTATCTTCTGAAGGATGTTATTGACTCGAAAAGATGCCACAGACCTTGCTCAGTTCCTTTGGACATGCCTCAAACACAAAGCAACTCTAAACTATTACAAACACTTGTGCACATCTAGAGACTGGACTGAAATTACAAATACATGTGCACTAGGAGCTATGCACAAAACAAGATCATGAAACTCGTGCACTTGCAGCCAGCATAAAACATTAGAAGACAGGATGGCGCAAAACCAACCTTACAAATTACAAACCAAAGACTGAGTGCAAATAGAAACATTGCACATTGCTAGACTTAGCTCTAAAGTAACATGTTTTTGGATGATGCAAGATTGCAAGTGAACGCGGAAATTTCTAGCATTATAAACGTTAAAGGAGGTTTTTTAAGAGTATATGGTCTGCAGTTTTTTCCTTAAAACCATGGGATATAATTAAGGTATTGAAATTTTCACTTGTACCAGTGTTTGCTAAGTGACATTTTGGTCATCTTGGATTTTAATCTCATACAGATCCCTGGATGGTGTAATTGAGCAAGTGCTCTTTTGTTTATAAAGAAAAAAATTGCACGAGAGTTTAGTAGGAGAAAGCATCTCTAGAACCTCTCAAAAGGATACAAGTCAGTTGTGAAAGTCCACCTGGATGTGAAAATGCCATAAGAAAAACTTCACAAAATATAATTCTTTGGTCTTTCTTTTGAAAAACACCCGCTACATGGACACATCCACTGTCATCCAGAAAACAATAGGGATAGAATAAGTTGGCAAGGGTTATCCACATGTATTAACAATTATGCACTTCATTCAACCCTTATGAGGCTCCCTTACTCGAGCTTATAGCCCACATTTTAGAGGTCACCAAGTCATGAATTAACTCAACAATTTGAGAGGAATAAGGTTGTTCACTAAAGGAGTGATATTAACAATACTTACTGTAGTGGTGACAGTGTTGCCTTACAATATATTTGCTACAGAACTTATGATTTTTCTCTACCCCTTTTGCTTTTGGATCACATGTAGACTTGACTGGTTTTATTGTTTGGTCACTCTCTGTATGATGCAAGTGAGAGGCTAGATGATGAAATCTATCCCTATTAGCACATGGTAGATGCCTTAAAGGAAGTAATGAGATTTGCCAAATATTTTTGAAGGAACCATTGATAATTACCAACAAATCGTCTGAAGAACTACCAAGCATTTATGTATGTTTGAGCATGGTAAAGTTGATTTGAGCAAATGTACTCTTATGCTTGTCACACAATTGCTTGATACAAAATAAAATTACTATCATAAATACATGAAGGTTAATCTTCACTTCTGTGTTGGGCACAATATTTGCTAGTAAATTTCTCTTTTATGAATCTTGTATGTGGTACCTTATTTGGTCCTTGGAAATATGTCAAAAAATATTGTTTAAAGTTTTTCTATTTTCTTGCAGCTAAATATTAGGAACAAATCAGCTGCCACAGAATGTTATCTAAGAACCGAACACTGTTTGGAAGGTCATTTTGCGCTTCATAAATTTGTGATTCTTTTTGTTTATTTGATGGTGCTGCAATACCTTCAATTTATGAGGCTATACGATTTTGCCAACAAAAATTAATAGACCTGTAAGAATTTGCATAGCTGAATTACAAAATGATTGCATCAGATGTTTTCATTGACACGTTCAAATAAGCTTGTTAATTTTGTGATAATATCATCAATAATTGATTAGTAACCATATTGAATTCATTCAAATGATCATTTACTAACTCACCTTCCGACATCTTCATATTAAAAAAATCATGAGAAATACCTTACTAGAGGTGAGGGTTTTCATACAATTTACCCAATGTTTCCATTAGATCTACCGTTGTCTTTTCCTTAGAAATATTGAAATCTCTCACTTTTTTGCTAGAAACTAGTATCGTTCCTAGTGCCTTCGATCAAGAACATCCCATTCTTCATTTTCATAGCTGATGGATTCAAAGCTTTCCCTTTCAATGGTAGATAAAGATCTTACAGATATAGTTAGTTCTCCACTTTGCATCTTCTATAGCTGAAAGTTCTAGCCATTAAACTTCTCATCCCTGAACTTGTTATATTCTGCCATTGCTCTCATCAAACAAGAAACCATCTTGTGAGTTTGTTCTGCAAAACAAAATCCTTCTCTGATACCAGTTGTTAGGATCGAAACACAGATGAGCAATAAAACAAAATTAAAAAAAAATAAAAGAAGCATGCAATCACAAGATAAACCCAAGATTTAACATGGTTCACCCAATTTTGGCTACATCCACAGAAACAAGCTAGACTTTTCCTTTATTTAGTCCTAAGGAATACAATATAATTCTCTTTCTTTTTCATACTCCAAAGAGTAAATCCATGCACATATATATAACTTGTGCACCTCTTTGCAAAAGTTTGCTTCAACCAAAAGTAACCTAAATATAACATGCTTATAAATAAGACATGCATATAAATAAAATAAACATAAAAATAGCAACTCCCGTCGATTAATAAGACAATGCTATTTTTATCCATGGCCATGCATTCCTCCCAAAATCAAGGTAAAAGCAAACTACCACTTTAAATTGCATTCACACTCCACAAATTTAACAAAATAATATCGAAAGATCAATCTTAACATGGAGTTGGGAAAATGAAATAAGTGAACAATTTTTTGTGTATGAAAAAATGTCTAAACAAAAAGATATCATTTTAAATTTGAAAGTAAATGAAACTGAAAGTGTATATGCCCATACGATGCCTATTTTAAAAAAATGTCCTGATAAGATGTTGTGCATTACAATAAGGCCTTTCTAATTATATGGCTGCATTGCCTATTTTTAAAATTTGGTAATGAGAATCAGATTGACATGTCATGTTGACAAGTGTGCTTACTTATAAAAAATGATGATTCTTTAATAGAGACTTGTTTTTTAAACAATTGGATCTTATGTTAGTTATTTTATAATATAATATAGTATATGCAAACTTTATCTCTTTCCCAACACCATCAAACCGTTAATATTTTTAGATCCAAAGAATATTTAGAAAAAGTATGTTATTACAATTACAGAGTAAGCATGCCGAGTGGGCCAACTAGCGCTTGAACACTTGGGGTTATCCAATTTTCTACATCTTCCTAAGGAAACTCTCTCATATTTTATACGTTGTACAACTTGTTGTATCTAACAAAATAGTGATGCCAAGATAATTCCTCAACTAGATGGAACACCATAGTGAAAATATATAGATAAAATGAGTTTGTTAAAAATGCATTGAGAATATTTTATCGTGGGTTTAAAGCCAAAATTGAAAAATTGTACTAGTATCCTCTTGTGCCATGCCAAAATCAAGAGCTTTTAGAACATGGTAGTTTTCAAAAGACCAATCTCTGTTAAATCTTTATGTCATCTTGAAGGTGCTTCATATTCACTCTAGTTATCATCATTGCATTTCCAACTATCATCCCTACTATTGGGATAATATAACTCGGGGTGAAAGGATTTTTTTAATAAAACTAGCATACACATTATAAATGATGTGCACCTGTAAAAATGGATGCCCCCTTAACATATGACCCATGTATCACATGTTTTTCTCGCTTGCCTACAGTGTAAGTAATGTTGACCTATAATGGAAGATTTCATTAAATATCGAGATATGTTAACTATAGAAGAGATCTGAACATAAAATTGAACATAAAAACCAATATTCACTTTGAAATGGAAAGAAAATTTGGAAAGTAGAATTGAAAAACACCAATCAAAGGCTCAAATTCCACCATGAATTCTATGTAGTCCCCATAAACCGACAACATGATAATCACAGAAAAAAACATTTGTTGTACTAGTGTCTTCTAAATGTCCAGCGTAGTTTTCACGTTTTCATAAGTTACAATATTCATTCCTTGGACACCATGTAAATTTGTAGTGAAAGCACCAAGCTAGAAAGGTTATTGTGATGAATATAGCATTTCAGGGGCATGTTTCCACATATTTTCTTCCTCATATAGTAAATTTCTCCTAAAAGAAGTAGCCCCTATAAAAACCATTGAGAGAAAAATGCAAATCATCATCTCTACTACCATCTAGCATCCATGTTTAGAACATTGAATCTTTATAAAAATATAGAATCCAACTACTTTCAAATGAAAATCAATAGAAAACAAAGAGATACACACACTGGTTGATCGAGAAAACTCTCTAACAGGAAATGTCCCACCATTCTTTTAAAATGCCCACTACTGATATAAGCACAAGAATTAAAGAACCTATTATAATAATTAAAGTTTAACCATGCATGTGAGAAGAGTGGACACATCAAAATTTCTAATCATGAAAACAATCTTATTCAAAGTCTCAAGTCTTACCTAACACTTGTTTCTTAATACTTTGGTCGAACAAATCTAGATCTTTCTAGTGCATCAAACATGATAACATGAGCTGGTCTTACATATTAAATGAGTTGGTCTGACATATTAAATGTCACAAGCCAAGTAGTCACCTCTATTTTTTGCGAGATCATAATTTATTTTAAGCCGGTGCTCAATAGTTTTCAAATGAATTTTTATTTTTTGAAACCATAGTTCGAGGATAAATTTTATGTTTCCTCGAACTTAGCAAACAATAAAGGGACTAAGTCAATTATCAATGAAATACCAGATAAATTTAGTTTTCAATGTCTTTTATATATATATATATATATATATATATATATATATATATAAAGACATTGAGATATGATTGGTCTTGGAAAATAAAATTAATAAAAGAGGTGGAGACAATAAACAGGATAATAAATACACCATTCATCTTTATTAGTTTTTGCATAAAGGCGGGATAATATACATTTCATATCATTCAATTCATAATTTTGTGACCCAATCATATACTGAGAATTTTTTTCCCATGTCAAGATCTCTAATGTATAAACTTTGAATTGACATATTCACATAAATATAATCTTACATAAATCAATTTATTGTTATTTTGATTGGTGAGAAAAGATGATTTGACTAATTTTTACCCTTATCGAGCTATAGGTTTTATTGTTTTAAATCAATTGGAGCCTTTTTTTCTAGATAAGGTAAAAATGGTTTGGTTTTAATGGGACCAAAAAAACCCCGCATATAAAGGGAGAAAGGATATAACAATCACACCAAATAGGGAGGCTCTCTGAATGATGCAATAAACTAGAAACCACTAAAAAAGGCAAAAACGAGAAGGCACAACAAAGAGATAAGCCTTAGGAACCACCACCGGGGTGGCGGGCTATGGAGCACGCATTCGACCTCTCAAAATTTGAATTCTTTGGTAGGACCTTAGTCTACCTATCCCCGAGATGGGCCAGACCAAGGTCCACCAAAATACCACCTTCATTTGAAACACTTCAAAAGAATTGGGACACACCCACACCTCCACTATCAATCTACCTCCAAAAGGGGTGACCTTCTCCCCAAATTATAAACATCATCAAAAGTGGCATCATCGGTTCGACCTCTTGATTAAAAAAAATCCTTATTTTGAATACCTTCAACAACTTGTTCACCTAACCCTTCATCCCCCATCCTTTCATTACACCTCGACCCACTTACTAAAATCTTTGTAGTATCTACCCTAATAACATTTAATGCATTTTTTTGAATTTGTATTGAGTGGCTCTTCCGACACATGCTTTAACTTGGCACGGAACTTTATCCATGTGTGGAGCCATGTAGTGGCCTGGCTGCATCCCGCAACCTCCAAAACCCAGGAGGTTTCGAACTTGTTTGCGCTTGATGAAAACCTCCACATCATCAAACCTCCGATGCTCAATTAAAGGCAATGCGTGTGGCTCCTCAATCAAACAAACTACCATTTCACCATCTTCCTCCTCCTCCATTTCTCCTCATCATCTTCTTCTCGAGCTGCACCATGCCTCGGGCAAAAAAAATTGGGTTTACCATTACATAGATCAAGCATGGTGAGAACACCTAGTGACCACGACTACCTCTGAAACACCAATTTCTTCCGATGTCTTCACTTTAGGAACTACATCTTCTATTTGGGCTACGGGGCACTCTAATACGGAGGACAAGGAGATGTAGGGCAAGTCGATGCCTCATAACTTATTCCGCCTACATTTCTCACAAATAACACATGATTTTTGATAATTATTTTTGTTCAAACTTGTATTTTGAGGTTTTCTAGATGATTTTGCTAGGTACTAGAGCACCAAAAAGGACATTGATACACAACCTAGAAAAATCAAATGTGAGTAGTAGGTCCACTCTGATGAGCACCCCATGGACTGTGAATGTCGAGGAAGACATCAAGATCCCAAAATTCTAGAGGCAAGCCAAAAAAATGAATCCACATAGGGAGAGAAGGAAATAACTTGTTTTCATCCGGGCACACCAACAGAGATGATGAGAGCCATATTTTTAAAAAACCATGGCCCTTCAATAAGTACCTTTTGCAAATATTCATCCCTTTGGAAATAGAAAAGGAAGCTATCCTCTCCCATCGCATGCACATCCATCCTATAGGACCACTTCTACTTACACCATTCCACTAATGAAGTCAATATTTGGTGCAAACCCCAAATATTCCCACAACAACACACTTGAAACTATCTCTCACTCTATCCACGGGTCCTCTGAGATCTCTAACTGTGGTTCTCCTTCCACCCACGAGAAAAATGATATTTAGGGCTCCTAGCTTTGCCTCCAAAAACGTGAGGCCCAAAAATCGCCATCGCGGCGGGGAGTCGGGCTTAGAGAAGACGTGTAGACATTGGAAGTCCTCCTAGAAAAACCTCACGAACAAATTAAAAAATTGTAAATGGCCAAGTGACTGACATTTATTATTCTTTGTCAATCTATCAATTCATCTAGCTGATTTGTGATAGCTTTGCATTAAAATTGGTTATACTTATGTACTTGATAAGACCTTAGACATTTATTTGTTATCATTTGTGAATGACACTTACAAAATGCAAAGAAGCATGCCATTTTTCAATCTAGTTACTTATTACGCCGAAGGTGTATATACAATGAGGTGAAGATTTCTAAAACTAACAATTGTAAGAGATCAGCGAACTAGATCATGTTCCCATACATGCATTGAAAATTGGAGGGTGAAAACATGTCCACGTATGCATTCAAGGTGGAGACACGTTTCAGTGGTGACTATTGTATCCCTTGAGAAGGGTATTGCAAAGGTTACAATGCACATGGCATTAGTTCTCAAAAGTAAATCACTTTTTCTCACTTGTCTTCTCAATACTCTCTTCTTCTCCATTTTAAGCTTAAGATACCCTACTCTTGCAATTTCAAACTCTAACACCAAACCCACCTCTATTTTTGTTTCTTGTTTCTCCTCAATAGAAATCGATGGAAATAAGGATTCGGACCACAAATGTTTTTGAGGAAATCGGAAGCATCTCTTGAATCATCTTCATTGGTGCCTTCTGATGTGTTCATAAGCCATCATGGTATTGATGTCAAACACACACTCGTCATGATAATCTATGGTTCCTTAAATTGGCTCAGACTCGAGTTTTTACTGGATAAAGAAGAGATTTAATTTAATGATTTCATACCATTTCAAATACAACTTTCCATGCGTACTTCTTTCCTTCATATTTTCCCCAATTATGCATTCTCTGTGGTGTTTGGATGAGATCTCATTTATGCTCAAGAACTGCCCAAAAATTATTATTATCTTCTATAATGTTGAGCTTTCTTGATATCGGAAGGGCGGCCAAAGGAATCTATGTCGGTGCATTTTCCGAACATGAAGACAAGGGCGTATACTGAGTTCGAAAGCGATCGAGCACTAGAAAATGGCGCTCCATGACATTTCATATGAGTAAGTATCAACTAGTTTGTTCCCTTTTATACAACATGGTATTTATATAATGGGATCTCTTCTTGCATAAATGAAAATAGAGTCGACAACAACAATTTTTGATCTTTTTAGATTCACATATATATTATATAATCTCCAAGTTTTGATTTATTTCCCTTTGCGCTCTCTTGAATTTTTGATTATTCAAATTTGGTTTTTCTAAATAAAATGCAAAGCTTAAGCTATTCCTTTTAAGTGTACTTTTTCATGATATTTACTATTTATAAAAAAATTTGTATACGCCTATTTGCTTGACATTTCTATTATGATTTTATCGTGGGTAGTGATGAAGGAAGGTTGTTGAAGAGCATTGTGAATTGTGTGTTGAAGAACATGAACAAAGTACCACTAGAGATGGCCAGACATCCAGTGGGTATTGATAAACTTGTTTATGACTTTGAAATAAGTGCACTTTAATCTTCTCAGAGTCTCCATGATGTAAACATTGGTGGGATTTTCGGTATGGGTGCATGCGGGAAGACAAAACTGGATAAGGAAATATGCTGATAGAAAAGGTTCCTCTTTTGATAGATGCAATTTCATTTTTAATGTGCGAGAAGCGGTAGCTAAAAAATATTTACATACCAAGAAAAAAACACTATTGCAAGACCTTGGTTTCAAAGATAAAGATTTATCATTTGATAATGTAGAAAAAGGAAAGAGAGTCCTAGCTAGCCATTTGAGATCTCTTTATGTGTTTATAATTTTGGATGATATAGATCCTCATGACCAAATGGATGCTCTCTTGTAAGGATAGATGGTTTTGGATCAGGGAGTATAATTATTGGGACAAGTCAAGAATTTGATGTTCTCACATCATGGGGCATCTCCTCCATTTAAAAAATGAAAGGATTATATGGGTCATGTAAGTCAAATTTTATGTTGGCACACTTTTTGCAACCATTTCCACTAAATGGATTTGAAGATCTTGTTGAAAGGTTTGTAAATATTTGTGATGGATTATTGTGAGGACACATTTATAGAAAGTAAAAGGATTATTGGGAGTCTTAGTTAAATAAAATCTCAAGATTATTTCTCAAAGAATTTGAAGGGACAATACACATTATTTATGATGCCTTAGATGATGAAGCGAAAATATTCTTAGATATAGCTTGTTTTTCATTGGAGAAGAAAAAAAAGTTGAAAATCGAAGGGTGTAAATAGGTCAACGTATGCATTCATTATGGAGAAATGTTTGAGTGGTGACTTTCTTATACCTCGAGAAGGGTGCTAAAAAGGTTATAGTGCACATGGCACAACTTCTCGAAGTAAAATCAATACGGCTAGACAACCTGCTCGAGTGCTCATAAGAAAAATCAAAGGTTACACTTGAATGAAGCACATCGTAATCCTCAATATTCTTCTTATTCTGCATACAACCAAGAAAATAATGGTAGGAAATAGTTTCCTCTCGGACCATTGAACTCACTCTAGATACAAATATAGATACAAATACGGATACATATACAAATACAAATATAGATACGGATCTGAGATAGAGATACATGTACGGGTACATGTACATGTATAGGTATATGTACATGTACTGTATTGATATGGGTATAGGTACATGTACAGTATGTGTACATAAATGAGTATGGGTACATGTACGGTACAAGTATGGGTACAAATACGAGTATGGGTATGGGTATATGCAGATACAGATACATATACATATACAAATATAGATATAGATATAGATACGTATACAAGTACAGTGCATGTATAGGTACATGTATATGTACAGTGTACGGGGTACATAGTACATGCATATATGTACATGTACGGGAGTATGGGTGTAGGTACATGTAAGTCACGAGGTACATGTATAGGTGCAGTACAGGATATAGATACTGAGATATAGAAGTACGAGATACATATTAATCAATTCATATATAGTAAAATGAGGAGATATTAGGGTTATAAATTTATCTCCATTTACAGGTCTGCTTTAACCCATAATGGTGTTGATTTTAGGATGGCTATTAGTGAGAGCTCCATTTAGCATAGTTCTTTGTAACATTCTCTACAACCCATTTTGCATATGTCCTCTTGCCGCTCACCTCTCCCTTCTTTGACCATTTTGTAAGGATTTTCCTAACAATATGATTCTTTTTATAATATATATTTTATATTTTGTTTGTATATTATTTCAGTTTAAATTAGATTTAATTTAATTTAATTTGTATGATTTTAAAAGCTGATTATTTTATATATCTTAATATTAAGAAATTAAGAGTTTTGTATTTAATTTAAATATATTAGACTATCTGAGATGAATATAATTTGTTAAATTTATTTAAGCTATATAACTTTCATCCATATAAATTCATCAATCGACAAAAGATTACTTGAAAACTTCATATACTTTTAATTTTATAACTTCTTAATATTTTAAAAATGTTTGAGAAAGTGTATCATTGTGTATAACAATTAGATAGTTTTTTTAATAGTTCACCTAATTAATCTTTTAACACTCAAAATAGAACATATATGAAACACACTAAACATAAATATATGGATTTAAATTTAGTTGGTAAATTGACTATTAAGATAATTTCATGCACCCCTTTTGTGACACTTTTGCAAGGATTTTCTTAATTTGCTTCTTTCGGGAAATCACTATCCACTTCTATTTTGAACTGTGTAATAGTAATTACTAACATTGTTAACCTAGTTTTTATTGCTAGATCTCATGGCCTCCTCCCAAAAATGATTTAAAATCTATAATCTGATGTACAAAATAGATTTTGATTTGTAGCTCAATTTATTGCTTGTTTTGGTAGAGAACATGAAAGCGAATAGGCATCTGAAGTATAATATTGGAAGTGGACGGGTGTGTGGGTGTGAGTGAGTGATGAAATATGAAAGCAAACATCAAGGTAATGCCACCAAATTCTCTGGATGCTTTTTAAGAACTATTTGTTTATCCATAAGAGGCGATGGGCATCTACATGTGTCTGCATCTACTATTTCTCAAACCCACACATCCATTCTCCCATTGTAACAAGAGATCCTGGTTTCTTTCTTGACTCATCCCTTCATGCTCTGTGTGCTTCTTAAAGGTTCCTCCACCTAAGCTGCAAACCACCTCGGTATTCCAATTTCAATAAACCACTTCTCTTGTATGTTCAATTTTTGTAACCTTCTATGACCTTGATGATCGAAGGAGGACATGGTGTGCAAGAAAAAAAATCCCTCTCTTTTCAATGCATCAACCATTGATAAACCTAAAAAACATTTACAAATACAAGTATCAGTAAACATTCACGCATCAACGAAAAGAGATGTCGCGGTGTTGTAACTTATCCTCCCTTAATATTATTCTTTATTTCCCTCCTCACAAGTTTATTTCCATCAAGTTTAACTCCTTCAACACATCCCCTTTGATGTTTCCATCGCACATTCCACATGCAATTGCTAGTTGATAGCCCGCATTAAAATGGATTAGACTTTGTGCTTGACAAGACCTTAGACATTCATTTGTTTTCATTTGTGAATGAAACTTGCAAAAAGCAGAGAAGCACACCAATTTTTCAATCTAGTTACTTATTAAATAGTGCTTATAGAGTGGACTTGTTTAAGGTGATCTTTTCATGCAACTCTACCTAGCACTTTCTCACACACGTGTGATTTGTTTTTTTTTATATCCACCACTCACTCTATTAATCCTGTGCGGTAACCGATCAAACTATGAAGTATTATGGTTAGTGTACGGTAAGGAACAAGCTCACTAAACTAAGAAATCATCTACTTTGATATCTCAGGCATTTTTTTATTCTCAATGCTTACCATGTGTAACATTCCCATTTTAAAGCTTTAGAAACAAGGAAATTTTTTTTTTTTTTTTTGAATAGCATTCTTTGTTCTAAATTATGATAATTTAGAACACACATTTCAAGTTTTCAAATAATGTTCTCTGTTCTAAATGATCATACTTTAGAACACACATTCCATGCTAATCAATCTCATAACAAATAACCATATACATTTATGTAATGACTCGGTGAATGACCAATCTCTCATTTCATGACTCGGAGTTTCATCGATCTCTCATGTTAATTCAATGTATCGTATACTAAGTATACTTGGTTCTCTTACCCTTTTCTAGGTATTTGAAGTGTTCCATTTAAGAGGCTTATCTAAATATTTGTTACCAATAACCATCTAAAATTCTGCTTCTTAGACTAGGTGACTTAGGACAACATAACTAGTAGCTTGCGATACTTTGGCCAAAGATTTTTACATGCTGTGCATGTTCATATTCCTAGACGGCATACTCATCAATAGAAAATTTCCTTCACCCCACTTCATCTGTTATCTATAATGATCTTCACTGAATCCTGTCAATCTGCTTGTCTAAGGTTTAACCTTAACCCAGGTTAGCAACATGGTTTGGTATAAAGATTCACTCACAATTTCTAAGGGTACATAGACATACTCAATCGACCCAAGATGATTGCATGTGTCTAGTTACCTTTAGTCACCATGAGTTACATCCTATACAAAAGCATGCTCCTAACCCGACTTAGGATGCAACCAAGTCAATTATGAATCCATGTAAACCTAGATGATCCAATTCGGAAGGGTGTAGTGACATGTCAGCTGCAACACTTTTCCATTATGAAGACCCTAGTCTTCATGATGTCACAATATTGTAGTTAGCGTGTACCAAAATCCTACGAAATCACCTCATCTAGAGGTACATATCCAACTAAGAAGTTAAATTCTTTCTTATCTTCTTAATTTAAGATTTAATTTCAGCAACCCTACCAATTTCTTAACTTCTTTGATCATTACGGTTGCTAGCCATAAATGACTTATAATTTTCATGTAGATTAACCTACAACCAGTCCCTCTTCCTGAAGGTTTGTCTTTCATTCTTTGGTATCTTATTATAAGATTCAGACTTATAATAGGATCAACATACCAACAATAGTTTTATCTTACTTAGCTTAACCAATTTTAAGCATGTTTGAGTTTAGAATTCCATTTCCTCACTAATAGACTTCATTAAGATGAAGTATATTTATTACGTATATATTTATTTCATTTTGGTTACCCTATTCTGATTTTGATTTATCAAGAGGAAGTATATATTCTCTTCCTTCAGAACCTCGTTGAGTATGGTTCTCAAAAGGTATTAATGAGAATGCTTGTCCCCTTAGAATGGTTGTCTTTCCTTTAACTTACATTCATTAGGGTTCATAGCTGCCATTTACTTTATATAAGAATCATAAGTAAATTACTCTTTTATTTATGTCATCTAATAAACCATAATGAACTAGTTGAATGTTCATCTATGCATGCCAACTTAGAAGTTGCATTTAATAAAGAATAGAGTATCAATTCCCTTTTTATCTATTTCATTTGAGTCTATCTGAATTGATTCAAACAGATATGTTTATGAGAGAATAATGACAAATTTACAAATTTCCTTTACATTGAGCCCAAAGTGGATGATACATCAAATACAAATGACACTCGATCCTTTTTCCCATTCCTCAAGTTAAAATACACATTTTACAAGTCTAAAATTTTAGACTTCACTCATGCCAATCAACATTGATAAACTCAAACAAGAATATAACTTTTCCCTTTTTCAATTACATTTCAATAAGAATAATAATTCCTCATAAAGATCTAGCCTTTAGGTAAACATAAAAAGCATCATAAAAGAACATGTCTTCTTTTATCACTTACGAAATCCATCTGTAAAAATTGCTAGCACGGGTCAGTTCGATGAACTGAGCATGATAAACACTAAACATTAAAATGATGTGCTTCTAACTAACTGTCTCATAAAAAGAACTATGCTTTTATGAAATAGTAAAGCAGTTCAGATAGATATCCCATAAAGAAATAAGGATCAAAAAAGGGAGAACAGAATGAGCAACCACATTACCTTAAGTAAGATCATGATCAAATCAACACTCTTCAATCAATGATTTCATAAGAAAAATTACATTAGATGAGTAATATTTCAACCTAATTACTTATCTCATTTTTACTATAGTTATCTATAGTTCATTCTTGATTCATGCAACTAGATCAAATAAGGTTACTAACTCTGATAGTCCCAATTAGAATTATTTTTAAAGAAGTAATGATTCACAATACACATTACTAACATAATTCTTCATATAATATCAAAGACCAAATTCCTTCAATCTTAAAGGATGGAATTTAGGATGAACCAATAATATCCCTAAAAAAGAATTCCCTTCTTTCAAGCACTAAACAAATTTGAATCCCATTTACAAATTATCGGTTCAAGGAGAAAAAGAAGTGTAGGCTTTTCCCTCTAATACCCATTCAGCTTCAAACATGTTTAATGCAAAAGAGAGAAAGTAAACTAATGCAAAGTGAGACAAATTTAGTCTTCCTTCAAAGTTTATGAATACAAAATCATATTTAACAACTTAGAGAGAGAAAATAGAATGTAAATTCCTTGGACTTCGAAGAAGAACAACAATTAATGCCTTGCCCAAGAAAAGAGAGAAGATCTCAATAATCTTTCCCAATAATAGAAGTACATATCAAAATAAAAGATTTGCTCTATAGTCCTAATCAAATGATCTTTTAACTTCTTACCTAAACACTAAAGACAAGGAACTAATGCGGGTTGACATAAATGAATGCAACATGCAACAATTACGAGAAAAAGGTCCATTCAGTGCATTAGAACAATTACGTACATAGCTATGTATAGAGAGATTCAAATAAATTTAATTGGTAGCATTACATGAAGTGCAACAACAACCGAATGTTGTAATTCCTCTCACGTTAATAGCTTTAGGTATTACAAGTAAAACTTAGTCATCCTTGTAGAATACAAACACAAGATCACAATCAAGTCAACACGTATTCTCAACTTAACAAGGATGAAAGAATCATTCTACGAGTAATAACTAAAAGAAAGGGCTGATACTTAATCACTTTAGAACACAATGAAGAACAAAAAAGTGACATAATACCCAAGTCGGATAAACTCACTTTGGAAAATAAATTTCAAGAGAAGAATAACAAAATCGGAAATTGCCCCATTCCATTTCCCTCAAAGTAATGTTATTGGTTAACTTGCTTCATGAAGAATCATTCTACCTCACTTACCAGGGTTAGGAACTTACAAATCTTTCCACTACATACATGTGTAAGCCACTGAAAAAATTGACATCTAGCAAGTTCAAGAAGAAAAGAAAGAGTATAAAATAAAGTTTCAAACAAGAAGGCACCAAAAACTGAAATATCTTCCTTCATAACGGTGACTTCTTTCATACAACTGGAGGAGAAGTGCTAAAAATTATTCACAAATTTAAAATGAAAAAATGAAAAAATGCTCAAAATAAATATAATCATTTATGTTATATCCAAATAATTTTGAATCCACTTCAAAGGCCATGAATCCGAACCAATTGTTCAGAATGGGAAATGCAAAAGCATAGCTCATCAAGAATTCTTTGGATGGCGAGAATGGGAAATGCCAGATTCAAACAACTCAAGTTTCCCTTAAAACATTTAAGACAACACACTTCATGCTTTATTCCATTGGGGAAAAAAAAACCCATATCAATTCTTAAAAGATGCTTTTACCTTAATTACCTTTTTCACAAGCAGGATAGAAAATCACACTATTTTGGCAACATTGTGATGTTGTTTGTTGGGACAAAGATATATTTTACGATGGAGCTCAAACATTATCAAGAAAATACCCATATCAAATATTTTCCAATCCATAATCCAAGTAGAAGAATACAACAAAAATATTCCATAAGCATTTCCACAAAATCAATTGCTTCTAAGAGCAGAGTTCTTTTAATGAAGACGTTTAGAAAGAAGCATATATATTTAATAAGAAGAGCCTATTGATAGTGTTTTCTTTTTTATTTGCAAAAACACCTCATTTGAGCCTCTCAAAAACATCTTCTTTCCAAAACAACATGAACAACCAAATCTTCCTACTCTCCTTTTTCTTCCATAGGCTCGAGACATAGCTCAAAGATACCCCAAGATCACAAAGGGTCAAAAATGGAATTGCTGGTTTGAAGAATTAGAACCCACATGCGAGCAAAAACCAAAAAGATCAAATGACCATAAAACTTCCCACAATTCCACCTACCTAACTCATAGGTGGTTTCTTCCACTAAACCCCATTCGAGGCCATTAAAGAATGCATTAAATGCCAATTCCCTCCTCTTTCCTTACACCACTTCCATTTCAAACTTGTAAGCCCTGAGTTCCATTCAAAATTTACATGTGTTTTTAAATTTAGTAGTGAAAAAACTTAGGCATCCCATTATTTTTTATGCCTACACTAATCTTGGCAAATTTAGGATGTAAGGACTGAAAAATCTCACATTAATACCTTAGAAACCATCGCCACCAACTTCCCACTTTCCACATAACCCTTAGGTCCTCTTTAGGCTTAGTAATAGTTTAGGTCACCTTAACATTAGTTAGGTTTCCACCTTATCCACTAACCATATTACCTTAGGTTAGGTTATAAACCTTAGATTAGAATCCATATAGGGTAGGAAACTACAACATAGGTTTAGGCATAAACCGAAATAGTTTAGTAATAGGTCCTAGGTAAGTATTGTTACCTTAGGTTAAAAATCCAATTAGGATAAAACTTTAAAATTTAGGAAAGATCCGAATAGTTTTGACCATTCCGATCCACAATCCAAGCGAGGTATGCCTAAATAGCTCATAAGCATCAAATCCTCAATCTCCTTACGTTGCTCAACATTACTTTTAAAAACATCAATAGAGAGATCCAAACTTATTTTGCAGCATGATGCCAAGTAAGAATACCTAAAGCTAGGTCCTTTACAATTTCAAAAAAACAAAAAAATACACAACACAAATCGGTTCCATAATACATTTCATTGAGAATGTTAATTAACAAGATGACATTAAAGAAGAAGCTGGAGGCATACCTTGGATCAATGGAATTGATTCAAGGTGTGCTATTATCATATGGTAAATATGAAAACAACTGAAGTACAAATTTGCAACTTACAATTCATAAATGCGAGAATGGCTTCATTTCCTTACAAGTAAATAAAATTACAACAAGCATGAATTCTAAATAATAATAACTTATCGATTGCAAACATGATTTTAAACATTGAAAAGAATACACCTTCCTAAGACCAAATCACATGTCAACTTTACAATGTAAAGTGGAGTTTGTCATAGCAATAGTCATAGTTTAAGGTCGTTACACCATGTATTGATAGTTGTGCATTTATATCAACCATAACGGTGATTCTTACTATATTTGTGACTTTTGAATTATTGATACATTAACCACAATCTCATCCTTTAATATTTGACTCTCAAGTTTCACTTTAGGCCCCTTTAATTATTTCATTAGGTTAAAATATATTTGAGTGATTGATGATTTTTCTATGGAATGTTCTAATGTCGGGGATGGTTATCACATTGGCTCAAGATAAAGCTATGTGGGATCTATGCTGAAAAATGAGTAGGTTAAAGAATTCATAAAATTAATCCTAAAAGGTTACTACCATCTTGATATCAAGACTTCTTTAAGAATGACAACTTCATATAGTAATTCATTCGCATTAATATTCAACAAGATTGACATTAAATATCTTAACTTAGAGGAATTTTCTGTTATCATATAGTAAATTAGAAACAAATAAAGACACATACAAGAAGAATCCTTTTATTTAAGTATCGTGAATATGAATCTTAAGGTGATATAAGACGAGAAAATATCATAATTATGTAACCCATTTTTGGATTACGTGACAAGACATTTTAAGAGAAAGATGGAGATTTTGTGGAGAGGGCTCTAAAGCCTCGATGTTTTACATGTATTGATAGATTGTTGTCTCTTGATAGTCGGTGATTCTTCTAAAATGGGCATAATGGGAGTCATCTATCCTAGCATTAGGATCAAATCCCCCATAAAAATGACCATAAAATGTCATATGGAATGACATACATGCATCATTGATGATAAAAATATTGTGGGACCCACATCATCCTCCATGACCTCCAATTAACTCAACCTAGTCAAAATTATCTCAATGAGTCATGCCACTCCATTCTCGAGGTCTTGATCCCAAGGCATATAAGAATAGATAAATGGGACAAGGAAAGGATGTGAGAAGGTGGCAACATTTAATGCATATCTTTGGAAAACCTGCCCCATTCCATCGATTAAATAAGCATGTAACATGTAAAAACAAATAAGCGACACAACAAGAAGAACTTTTATTTAAGCTATCTATATTCTAGAAGGTTGATATAAGTGTGGAGAAGTATCATAATTAGAACTCTACATTTTTATTCACGGAATCGACAGGAGACATTTGGTGAGAAGGTCTATTACACAAAATTGCAAGAAACATTAGATCTAAAAAAACATTCAAGTGAATGAAACTACTTGAGGCTATGTGATTTTCAGATTTTAAAATTGTTCAGAGATAGACATTTTTATTTTTATGTTTTGTAGAGCAATCATGTGTGAAGTATATATACTCATGTTACAAAATTTTCTTAGAAAACCATGGCTTCCATGAATGAAAAACAAAAAAGATATCTTTAAAAAAGGGCTAGGTAATAATTAGATGAAGCAACCTATTACTGATGCTAAACTCCCATGAAACATTGACATTAAAAGGATACCTTATTCACTATTCATTTCAAATGTGGACCACGAATGTGGCTGGAAATAACCTCGCATGATAATCCTCCAGTCAATTTCACTTTGTATATTAAAAAAGTGAAACATATATGGATTCTCTAAAGAGACCAAATGCTCTTGGACTAAATGTAACCTCATTTGTCACATACACACAAACGTGAGACCCTATGTATACCATAGGTCTTGAAAACTAGTATCGATAACATTGTTGTGACATTTGTCGCATACGTGCAAATGTGACACCGTGTGTATACAACAGATTTTGACTAGTAGTTTTCTATTACGTTATTTGTGTCGTTTGTCCCATGCGCATAAACACGAGATCCTATGTATACCACATGTTTCAAATACCAGTATCCTATAATGTTATTTGTGACATTTGTCGTATACGTGCAAATGTTAAACCCTGTGTATA
This sequence comes from Taxus wallichiana var. yunnanensis, assembly GCA_018340775.1. NCBI lineage: Eukaryota > Viridiplantae > Streptophyta > Pinopsida > Cupressales > Taxaceae > Taxus > Taxus wallichiana. The sequence continues at coordinate 422,288,577 of CM031239.1, read as the reverse complement.
CCAAATATTTTGAGTACCAGTATCCTATAATATTGTTTGTGACATTTTTTGCATATGCACAAATGTGACACCCTGTGTATAACAAAATTTTTGAATACCAGTATCCTATAATGATTTTTACCACATTTGTCACATACATGAAAATGTGATACCCTGTGTATACCACATATTTTGAATACCAATATCCTATAACAATGTTTGTGATGTTTGTCACATACACACAATCGTGAGACCCTGTGTATACCATAGATTTTGAATACCATTATCCTATAACATTGTTTGTGATGTTTTTCACATACACACAAATGTGACACCATGTGTATATGACATATTTCAAATACCAGTATCCTATAATGTTTTTACGATGTTTTTTCATACGTGCAAACATGAGACCCTGTGTATACCATATATTTGGACTAGCAGTTTCCTTTTACGTTGTTTGCATCATTTTTCACATGCGCGTAAACGTGATACCATGTGTATACCATAGAGGTTTTGAATATCACTATCCTATAACATTGTTTGTGACATTTGTCACGTACACGCAAACGTGAGACCCTATGTATACCATAGGTTTCAAATACCAGTATCCTATAACGTTGTGTGTGAGGTTTGTCACATATGTGTAAATTGTAGTCACAAAATCATGCACTTTATATATTATTTATTCCCGGTCTCATACTATTATTTCAAGGGTTTTTAAATGAATAAAGTACTAATTAACCCCCATCTTTTGGCCATCTTGTTTTATTTTATTTCATCATTTCTGACCTTTTACATCCACATGCCTAGTCAGCTTCTATCATCCTATGTTATTTTAGCCCCCACTGGGGTGCCTAGGATGACTGGGGTGCCCATGGGAGCCTTGGTCCTACCACGGGTGCCCCGGTCCTTTTTGAACTTTCCCACCATCTTTTGGGTTCTTTCTAGCAATTTTAGCTTCTTATCTTCTTGGTGGTCGGCCATTTCGGGGTTAATTACAAAATTAGATCAAGAGAACACTATAAATATAAAGTTATGAGATGATAATGAGAGACCAAGTACTAGTCACTACTATCATCCACCTAGAGTTACATCCACTCGGAGATCACTTGCATCCACTTGGAGATCACTTGCATCCATTAGCTCCATCACAAGGAAAATGTTGGTTCATCTGCATCACACAAGCATAGGGGAGGGATTCCATTCTATTCCATGCACACATACTATTACATTTTCTATATTTAGTTATTACTCACTACTTCACAAAGTGCGACTAACACAAAAGCACCTAGGGCACATTATGCAAACACTTACCAAAACTACATTTGGGTCTGAAATGTAGTGCAACTGGCCTTCGATTAGTAAGCCCATTGTTGTGGTATCGAGGTCATTTCAACCCATTCATTTGTATATTTCTTTTTTAGGGTTTTGATAACTCTTTTGGTCTTTTACGAGGCCTTTTCATAAACTTGGATTATTGGTGACACTTAATTTAGGGACAAATCTGATGCGACATATAGTGATAGTTTGGACCACCTTCTAGGCTGTGAGATTTAGTTCTAGATCTTTTGTAGAGACTAGGGCACCCATTCTTTAGACCAAAGTACCAAAGTAGGAACCCTAGTCCCCCTCAGGTGCTCCAGTCTAGCTAGATACTCCATAGCCATCATTTTTAGGGCTTCCACATAGTTGTTCCTAATTTTTATTCCTCTAGTCACCTCTACGATATAATCTAACGAGCTACTCTAATCAGTCGAGTTCATTCTAACATTCCTTACACATTAGGGTTTCTAATTTCTTGAGATTGGTTACTTGAGTTATTTTACTGCATTCCTTTACTACGTTTACATGTCATTCTAGATTAGATTAACTAATATTACCCTCACATATTTAGTTAATTTTAGTTAATAATTTTGGTGAACTCAACTGATCATTTACGCTTATAGATTCTTCATTCATTGCTTGTCATCCTAGGTTTTGGTCATCTCGAGTATCTCAATCAATGATTATTTGCTTGCAAATCCTAACCTACTACATAAAGTCTAAAATTTTCTTTCTACCACTCACATTCATGTTGACATACATCGATTCGGTTTATGAAGCATTTTCCAATGCATTCTCTTCACACCTAGTCTTCAAATCTAACCTTCTCACTTTGATGTTCACACTTTTGATAATGACCCTCCTCTACATATCATATGTTTTATTCATAATGTAGTTGTTAAACACACTTTGATTGATAATGGATATGAACTTAGCTTATGTCCTATGTCATTCCTTAAACTTTAGGTCTTTCCACTCGTGACGTTAGTCCCTCTAGTGTTTCATTATGTACTTATGATGGTTATGTTTGTTCATGTTTGGTCACATTACATTGCCTATCATTGTTGGTCTTAAGACTATCCACGTTGGCTTTTTCGTTGTTGATTTACCAATTTCCTATAACTATTTATTTCGTAGGCCATGGCTTCATGCCATGCAAGGTGTTGCCTCTCTATCATAATTGTGTAAATTTTTACATGAGAGCATTGAGTACAATATTTTAGTGTGTAAAGGCGTAAAGTCATAAAGTGACCCAAACTACCCCCCAAGCACAAAGGAAAAAGTCAAATCTTGAGCCTCTATTGGAAAGTCAAAGCGGGGAAGTGGGTTGGCGGAACAATTTGTGTTTTTGAGCCTCGTTGTAAAAAGGCGTAAAGTCATAAAGTGACCCATAACCTTGATCAGGCTTAATGGAAAAAGTCAAATATTAAGCCTGCATCAAAGGTCAAAGCGGGAGGCGGGCCTATGGAGCAATTTATGTTTTTAAGCCCGCATTGAAAAAAGGTAAAATTATAAAAGTGACCCGCGACTTTGTCTCCACTCAAGTGAGGCCACATGTCAAGACCATATCAAAAGCGGGTGAGCGGGCCAAAATGTTCCAAACTGCCAAATCTCTTTAAAGTCACAAAATGTAAAAACATCCTCCATGCCTACTCTAGTGAATTTCTCCCAAGTGATGACTCTGGTTTAAATGTTCAAAGGCAAGATGAACGGTTCTAATTCAAAGTTACTGAGCGAGTGTAAGAACCTGCATTATGAAAATTTTGGTTTTTTCCGCCATTGGTGTTTCTTTCGCGAATCAAGAATCGAAGATGCGAATGATTCAAAATATTGTAAACCATTTCTTGCTAAAAAGAAGAAGAACAAGCTGTTTCTTTGATATATTTAATGGCTTCTTCACGCCATTGTACGGGGTTGGTGATTGATCTTGTAAACTCAAGAGTATATTGTAATTTGAGAAAACATAGGAGATAGACATTTTCTTCCATTCCCCCTTCTCAATTTCCTCCATTTCCCCACTATGTACAATTTTTGTTTAAGCATCAATACAAGAAGAAGGAGTTTCTAGCTTTCTTTGATGAGGATATTTTAGAAACTTTGAGTTCACAATCTTATCTCGTCTTGTTTCCATTTGTAGGGTTGTTTCTTCTCATGAATGCATGTGATGAATTTTCTAACTAGTGTGTGCAGGAATATGATTTCCTACCTACAACATTAGTTCTCCTACCTATTTTCTCACTCCCTTTCCCACTTTTAGACAAATTTATCTCTTGCAAGTACCTACAATATTTTGCGGCAGGGTCAGTGGAGTGCCCCTGTTGGATCCCTGGTCGAAAGGCCACCACAGAAATCCACATTTTTCATGCATGCACATATGGAAGTTGCACCGGTTAAGTAGAGGGACTTAGATTCCCAGAGCATTGGAAAGGAATCCACAAGTTTATCCACCTAAAAATTTCCTCGCCAATAGTTTTTGGCACCCACCGTGGGGTAGATTTAGCAGACATCTGCACTTGAATGCGACCACAAGGTCAGAAAATTCAAAATTCAAAAAAAGAATTTTTTTGGAATTTAAATGGCTATATGAGCCACATGGATTCAAATCATGGCTATTCGAGAAACCTCTCTGTTGAAAGACTGAATTGCTCTTCCACATCTAAGAAGGCGTTGCTTGATTTGAGGAAGCTATCGGCATAATAGACAAAGTGCCAATCACTACTTCATTACCATGAGAATTTTGGACCTTGAAGAAGAACACGCTGCTGAATTGGAGAGGAAAAGACAAATTCTAGCACCATAAAGAAGAGCATATATTTTCAAGTTGGTGGATAAAAGATACACCCGGCAATAGAGACAAGGGGGACAAACTGATCCCATTTTTAAGAACTTCAAAGGAGACAAGAACTACTCGGAATCTAGAGGCTTCCTTTTCAAGAAACTGGTCATGTTGGGAACCTAAGTGTTACCAATCCTTTGGAAGGTGAATTTTCATACATCAACGAGAACCTTGTAGACTTCACTGACATGAAGACCGAAGAAGAAGCTAGAGAAAGAGAGGTGAGATCCGACGAAGAAATAAGAGTTCAACTCGAAGAAATCGAGAGACTTTAAGCCGAGGTAGACAAAAGAGTAGTAGTAGAAGCCGTAACCTTAGCATGGTTGGAACCTAGAAAAAAAATAGAATGGGGGATCGTGAGCATGAGCGTGAATGTGATCGTGAGGCCCGTAGGCCTAATGTACCATGGGGAGGAAACACCGGTCCACTGGATCTTGCTCAACCACTCCATGAGCTACCGAGAGGCTCGAGAAAAAACTTCCCAAAATTTAGAGGGGATGGTTCTCAACTCCTTAAGAGCATGTAGCACCATTTATCACTTGCTTTGGTGTGTTGGGTGTTGAGGATGAAGATGTGTTAGTTTAACTCTTTGTGGAGTCACTTCAAGAGAAAGTTGTTGAATGGTTCTACATGCTACCCCGAGGTCTGTCACCTATTGGGAAGATATAAGAAGTGCATTCAAACAAAGGTTCAAGAGCAAAAAATATTTTCAGGATATTTTGGTATAATTGGTACAAATGAAGAAAGAAACCTCCGAGTCAATGAGAGACTTCGTAGTAAGATATAATAGAGTGATAAGAAGAATCCCTGAAGATGTGGTGCCTCCTAAAAATAATTTGAAGAGATTCTTCATCAGCGCCTTGCCATCAGAAGTAGGTTTCTTCCTTAGAAGAACCCAACCAAGAACATTGAGGGAAGCTCAAGACCATGCAATAGAAACCAATGATGATCTAATCTTATCTGGTAAGGTGAAAGGCCCCAATGGAAAGAAAAAGGGTCAAAATTCAAACTCTATCATCATAGATCCGATGTTCCAAAAAATGGAAAATTACTTGGTTGCCTTGAAGAAGTAGCTATCTCAGATCACAATGTGGAATGATTCAAGGAGACCAAACCCTCTAGATAGGCCAAGGATTGCTCCACCTCCTCATTAACTTGCTCTTGAAGCACCACTAGTCAATGCCATCTGTGACACCAAAGAGCCGGAGGAGGAAGTGGAAATTGATGAAACTGAAGAAGAAAATATGGAAGACTATGAAAACTATCTTGAAGTTGAGGAATTTGATATGCACAATGGCCTAATTGAGTACGATAATGATGAAGATGAGGATGATGAAGAAGCTCCAAGTTTCTCATGTGCTATTTTCACTCATGCACAATCTAGGAAAGGTGCTTCATCCTCAATGATTGCGGTAAAGGATAAGAAGAATAAAGAAGATTCTCCTCTAGAGGTCACACAAAATAAAATCATCAGCAGAGGATCACCATTACCACCTTCTATGGAGTTAGCCAAAGAAAAACCAGACTCACTAGTTTTCAAGGATCATGCTACTATGCCAAGTAAGTCATCTAATTCTTCTCCCACTCAAAAGTTTGCTAAGAACAATTCTCCTTTAAATGTTGTTCCTACAAAAACATCTAAGGTTCAATCAAAAGCTACACCCTCACCCCCTTCCAAGCCAATTGCTACACCTAAAAGGAGAATTCAACACCCAAAGTAGCAAAGCCTCTACCATGTAAATCTTCCTCCATTTCTGGAACCTCTTCCTCGCTCACCATAACCCCATTTGACTTTGTGGAACATGCAAGCAAAACCAAAGTCCAACTCTTAGAAATAGAATACCTACAAACTCACCTTCCCAGTTTGACAAGTTCATTAATGTAATTCATGGTGGTAACCCTATACCCTCGATTCCTAATTCTAAAGGCTTACTGCCCACACCATCCACACCACCTTCCCAAAACATGCTAGCCCTCAGTGCCTCCAAAACCATCAGGGTTGAACCTTTCTACCTATCACTCCTCATTAAAGGCTTCCAACTAAATAATTGTATCATAGATTCTGGAGCCTCAGACAATGTGATGTCAACCAAAGTTGCAAATGCTCTAGGCCTCACCTTGACCTAGGTAAATGGCACCTTCTACTTAATGGAATCCAAACAAGTGCCATTGGTAGGAAGAATCAAAGATGCACATGTAGCACTAGCTGATTTTCTAGAAAAAAGGTGCTCCTAACCATATTGGTAGCAGACATCCCAACATCCTTTGGTATGCTATTGAGTAGGATTTTCTGTAGAGACCTAGGTGGAGAGATAAAAATGGATTGGTCATCTACAACTATCCTAGTAAAAGGCAAGATGAAGAAGTTTCTACCAGTAAGAAAGATGAAGTTCACAGTACGAAGGTCTGATGATCCGAAAGCAAACATTCTCTTTCAAAATTGTGGGCTAGGAAACTAATTCCTCACATCAAAAAGAGGATAACTTGCCACTTCTCATGGAGGAAGAGGAAGATCAAATTTGGAAAATGGAATTTGATGGTAGTCATTCAGTGTGGGCTCGGGAGCTGGTGTAGTATTGTACTCTCCTTCCAATGAGTTATACCCATTTGCCTACAAGCTGTAATTTGATAATACAAATAACACTGCAAAGTATGAAGCACTACTATTAGGCATGAGTGCAGCAGAGGAAATGGGAATCAAGAAACTGAGATGCCAAGGTGATGTAGAGGTTGTAGTAAAGCAGGTCCACCAACAATATCAGGTGAAGAATCCAAGACTCCAACATTATAGAAATAGAGTGTGGGACTGCATTGAATCTTTTGATGCATTTTCCATTGAAGCTATTCCAAGGGAACAAAATGAAAAGGCTGATTCTCTTATAGTGTTAGCTTCCCTAGTGACACCTCATAATTATTTTGGTAAAGAAAAAGTGACCATTGAAATGGTATTCAGGCCTAGTGTACCAGACAATGCAAATCATTGGCAAGTCTTCAATGATGATAACCAAATTCTAGCCTTTTTAGAGCAAAGGGATAATTTTAATAGTCTCTTCTTCGAAGGAGGTGAAAATCCACACCAAGAACTAGTCCCCAAAGAAGAAGAAAAGGAATTGAAGGGATTGATGATGAGTAAGTAATCAAATTGAAAGGGAAAAAACCCAAAGGCCTTGTCTCTTTAGAAGACCTCTTTGACAAACATGACAGATTCATCCAAGAGAAAGAAAAGAAATCTTCTCTATGCCCAACTTATTTTGATAAAGAAAACATTGGTACCCCGGAGAAGCCAAGGATGGTCAATATTGGAAAATGTTTCTCACTTGAAGAAAAAAGAAGGTTTGTTGCTTTACTCAAGAAATACTCAGATGTCTTGGCCTACTCTTATGAGGAACTCAAATCCTTCCAACCAAAGGAAATGCACCACTCAATTCCTTTGAAGTAGGGTGTTAAGCCCTTAAGGTAGAAACAAAGGCCATACAACCCAAAGATTTCTGATACCATCAAGGAGGAGGTAACAAAGATGCTTAATGCAAGGATCATCTTTCCCATCCACCATTCAATGTGGGTGGCTAACATTGTGCTAGTGTGGAATAAGAATGGTGAAATAAGGATATGTGTAGATTTTTGCAACCTAAACAAGGCATCACTAAAAGACAATTATCCTCTTCCTATCATGGACCATATCCTGCAAGAAGTCACTGGATCTGAAATTATTTTATTACTTGATGGATTCTCAGGATATAATCAAATCAAAGTGGCAGAGGAGGACCACACCAAGATAGCCTTTACAACACCTTAGGGCACTTTTGCCTACAACAGAATGCCTTTTGGCCTAATCAATGCAGGAGCTACATTCCAAAGGGTGATGGATTTGGCCTTCAAATATCTGAAGCATTGCATTGTCATATATCTTGATGATCTCACAATATTTTCAAAGAAGAGGGGAGATCATATCTATCACTTAGAACAGGTACTTGCAAGGTGTAGGAAACATGGCATATCACTAAATCCAAAAAGTGCATTTTTGGAGTCACAAAAGGCAAGTTATTGGGGCACATTGTGAACAAACATGGAGCACACATTAATCTTGAGAGGATTAGATCCATTCAAGCATTAGCCCTACCCACAAGCAAGAAAGGAGTTCATTCATTCTTTGGAAAGGTGAACTTTCTTCATCATTTTGTGCCTGAGTTTGTTGAGTTGACGAAGCACATCACTTCCATGATGAAACCACAAGAAAAATTCAAATGGAACAATGAAGGGAAGGAAACATTTGAAGAAATCAAGAAATCCATTTCCAAGGCTCCGAATCTTGTATCTCTAGATTTTAATAAAGAATTCATCATGTATTGTTATGCATCAGAACATACACTCTTCCCATTCTCATTTCAAAAACAATGAAGACGTGGAACCACCTATTGCTTTCATGAGTTGTCCTTTGAAAAAACATGAGCTAAAATACAACCAATTGGAGAATCATGCCTATGTAGTGGTCAAGGCTGTAAAAAACTTCAGGTTTTACATCCTCAATTCCCATACGGTGGTGATGGTCCTTGACAGTACAATCAAGTCCATCTTGATAGAGAGGATCCCAGAGCTAAAAGAGGAAATTGGATTACAAAGACTCAAGAATATGACGTGGAGATTTGACCCTCCAATCTAGTAAGGGGAAATGGTCTGTGCAAGTTGATTGTTGAAGATGAAACACTCAAAGTTCAACATGGTGAAGAAAATTGTGCTTGATCAACTTGTTCAGAAGACAACCCACAGGTTCTCTTTGTTACCACTAATGATGAGTGGTATGTTGATATTGCCTATTACTTGAATTATGGAGAATTCCCCCCATATTAATTACAAGAAAAGGAGAACACTCAAGTGAAGGAAGCTAAATTTGTAATCTGGAATCATGCGCTTTACAAAAGAGTCCTGGATGGTTGCTTCCTCAGGTGCATAGATAAAGAGCAACAAGAAAAGTTGCTTAAAGCATAACATGACCAAGCATGTGGTGGAATTTTTTATCAATGGTCACTACACACAAGATCCTTTGAGGAAGGTATTATTGGCCCACCATCTTTGTAGACATTTAAGATTGGGTCTCTAAATGCAAAGAATGCCAACAGTTCATTAGAAGACCATAACTCGCTGCATTACCACTAAGTCCTGTGGTTATTGAAGAACCATTTCAATAGTGGGGGCTGGACTTCATTGGTGTTCTGAACCCTCACTCAAGTGCAAGGAACACCTATGTACTCACAAAGCAATGAAATAATTCACCAAGTGGGTGGAAGCCATTCCGGCCAAACAAGCCAACACTGAAACTGTATGCAACTTCATCAAGGAGAATATCATAGTCCGTTTCAGAGTGCCACAGAGGATTGTAGCAGATAATGCTACCTATTTCTCTTCAAGAGAGATGCCCAATTTTTCTATAGCTATGGAATCTCCCTAGCTCATTCTTTAGACTACTATCCATAAGGAAACAAACATGCCGAATCAAGCAACAAGAACATTGTGACCATTTTCCGCAAGCTTTTAGACGAGAATCAAAGGAATTGGAACAAAAGGTTGTACGATGCATTGTGGGTGGATATGATCACTCCTAAGAAGGAAATAGGCATGTCACCATTCCAACTGTTGTATGGAGTCGAAGCAGAAATTCCTCTCATGATTGAGATGCCAACTCTCAAGCTGTTATAGGTAATAGAAGATGGTCAGTACAAGGATTCCATTGACAAGAGGATCCTCTTTCTTGAGAAGTTGGAAGAAAATAGACTCCAAGTGGTGGATCACATTAAGGAGCACCAATTGAAAGTAAAGAATATTTTTGATAAGAAGGCCAAGGCAAGAGAATTCAAAGTTGGAGACTTCATCCTGCTATGGGACAAGAGAAGAGAACCAAAAGGCAGCCATGGAAATTTTTATTCATTATGGCTTGGCCCATTCTAGATTCATGAAGCTTACGGCAAGAACACTTTTCTTCTCTCATATTTGGATGGAATGCCACTGGAATTTCCTCAGAGTGGGAAATACTTGAAATTGTATCATCAGTGAAAGCGGGTTGTTCCCCGCCTTGTACCATAGGTGTGTTTCCCTTTCTGTTGTGTGGTTTTGTTTCCCCTTTTGTTGTGTCGTGTGTTTCCTTCCATTGTGTGCTTGTGTGTTTCCTTCTTCTAATATTTATTTCTTGAAGTTGTATATGAATTTGCAAGGCCCAATGGATAAGGCAATGGTTAACGAATTACAGGGTCTAGAGATTGAGATTCTAGATTCCCATGTCATGTCTTCAATATGCTTAGTTCATGTCATGTCCCCAAGCTAGAGCCAAATATTTTCGCCCTCAAAATCCCCCTCATTTTTTAATTCAAATTTGAAAATTTTGAGCTCACGCCCTCTTAGAGTGTTCAAGTAAAGTTGGAAGTTTGAAAAGATAGAGAAATTCATGCTTTGAAGTTGTTTAAACTCTCCAGTCTGCATGTTTTGATAAATTTTCTATTTTCCTCTCTGGATGTGTGAAAATTTTATTATCATCCTCATTTAAATGAAATTGTCAATATTTCTATGGCCATGGATCATCGAACCTTGTATTATTTTCAATTCCTTGGTTTGTAAAAGAAATTTGAAAATCGGGTGTAAGATGGTGGAGTTTTCTTCTTCTCTGCATTTTTTCCATAGTCGTGAATGACATGTATTTTCTTCCCTATCAAATTTTGGCTCCATTATCCATGGGTACGTGGACATATCTAATTGGAGGTGGGCCAATGGAGTAATTTGTGTTTTTGAGCCTCTTTGTAAAAAAGGCGTAAAGTCATAAAGTTACCGTAGCCCCGATCATGCTAAGAGGGAAAAATTCAAATGTTGAGCCCACATCAAAAGAGTCAAAGCGGGGAGGCGGATCATCGGGGAGATTTGAGAATTTGATCCTTTTTCATTAAAGGGGCTTAAAGTTAAAAAGTGACCCGCAACCCTGCCAAGCACAAAGGAAAAAGTCAAATATTGAGCTCCTTAGAAAGTCAAAGTGGGGAAGCGGGTCGACAGAGCGATTTGTGTTTTTGAGCCTCTTTGTAAAAAAGGCATAAAGTCATAAAGTGACTCGCATCCTCGATCAAGCTTAAAGGAAAAAGTCAAATATTAAGCCCACATCGAAGGTCAAAGTGGGGAGGTAGGCCTGCGGAGCAATTTGTGTTTTTGAGCCCTCATTGAAAAAAGGTAAAATTATAAAAGTGACCCGTGACTCTGTCTCCAGTAAAGTGAGACAACGTGTCAAGACCATATCCAAAGCGGGTGAGCGGGCCAAAATGTTCCAAAATTCCAAATCTCTATAAAGTCACAAAATGCAAAAAGCATCCTCCACACCCACTCCAGTAAATTTCTCCCACGTGGACGACTCTGGTTTAAAGTTTCAAAGGCAAGATGAATGGTTCAAATTCAAAGTTACAGAACGAATGTAATGGCTGCATTATGAAAAGTCTAGTTTTTTTTCCAGAAATTGGCATTTCTTCACGAATCAAGAATCTGAATGGATGCGAATGATTGAAAAGATTGTAAATCATTTCTTGCTAACAAAGAAGAAGTTGTAACTATTTCTTGCAAGATATTTAATGGCTTCTTCACGCCATTGTACAAGGTTGGTGATTGATCTTGTAAACTCAAGAGTATATTATACTTTGAGAAAACACAAGAGATAGCCATTCTCTTTCATCCCCCTTCTCAATTTCCTCCATTTCTCCACTATGTATAATTTTTGTTTAAGCATCAATATAAGAAGAAGGAGTTTCTAGCTTTCTTTGATGAGGAGATTTTAGAAACTTTGAGTTTGCAATCTTATCTCATCTTGTTGCCATTTACATGGTTGTTTCTTCTCATGAATGCATGTGATGAATTTTCTAACTAGTGTGTGTAGGAATCTGATTTCCTACCTACAACATTAGTTCTCCTACCTCTTTTCTCACTCCCTTTCCCACTTTTAGACAAATTTCTCTCTTGTAAGTATTTGCAATATTTTTTGCAGGGTCAGTGGAGTGCCCTGTTGGATCCCTGGTCAAAAGGCCACCATAGAAATTGACATTTTTTCACACATGCACATACGGCAGTTGCACTAGTTAAGTAGAGGGACTTAGATTCCCAGAGCGTTGGCAAGGAATCCACAAGTTTTTCCACCCAAAAAATTTCCTCGCCAACACCAGAAATATTGTTGTTTTATATCAGCAAGCATTTTCGTAATGCCAGGGTGCCCAGAAAAAGGTGAATTATGAAATTCAGCTAATAATTTCTTTCTTAAATCATTTTCCAAAGGTATGTATACCTTATTTTCAAACCGCAAGATTCCTTCATTGTCAAGGTGAAAACCTTTATACCTCACATCATTTGGATCTATAGCAAGTGCTGTCTTTACTTGCTAAAAATAAGAATCAAATTCCATGACACTTTTCACCTCATCTTTAAACTGAGTTCTCAATGTTATAAGAGTATAAATATGCTTCCTATGACTTAGAGCATATGCTACTCTATTTTATTTTCCTTTAATGTAACTTATGTCAAAATCATATTGAGATAAAAATTCTAACCATCTTCATTGTCTTGCATTCAGATTTGGCTGAGTAAAAATATTCTTTAACCCAAGATGATCAGTTTTTAGTTCAAAAGGCCTTAAAATAAAATAATGCCTCCATACTTGAAGCGCATGAACAATGGCAACAAGCTCTAGGTCATGTGGAGCATAATTCAATTCATGTAACTTGAGTTTTCTACTTTCATAAGTTATGACATGATCATCCTGTGCAAGAATACCTCCGAGACCCTCCCTAGATGCATCTGTTACAATAGTAAAGTCTCCATTAGGATCAGGTAGAGTCAAAATAGGTCGTTGTGGTTAACTGATCCTTTAGAATCTTAAAATAAAATTCACATTTTTCATTCTAAACAAATTTCTTGTCTTTCTTCTGTAATGAAGTTATTGGTGCAACAATCTTAGAAAATTCTTTAACAAACTTTCTATAGTAACTAGCAAGACCCATGAAGCTTCTAACTTCATGTACATTCTTGGGTGCAGGCCACTCAGTTATAGCTACAATCTTTGAGGGGTCTACCGCTATTCCATTCTTTCTTATAACGTGACCCAAATAATGCACTTCTGTATCATAGAAGGAACATTTAGACAACTTACCATACAATTTTCTCTTTCTCAAGATTTCCAAAACTATCTTCAGATGCTTATGATGTTCTTCAATGCTTTTAGAGTATATAAGAATATCGTCCAAGAATACAAGTACAAATTTGTCCAAGTATTCTTGAAAAATATTATTCATCAAATTCATAAAAGCGGTAGGTGCATTCATCAGCCCAAAGGGTAGAACTGTGAATTCATAATGCCCATACCTTGTTCTAAAAGCTATTTTATGAATGTCTTCATCCTTTATTCTCAATTGATGATACTCAGATCAAAGATCTATTTTATAATACACCGATGCTCCACGCATCTGATCAAATAGATCATCAATTCTAGGAAGTAGATATCAGTTCTTAATAGTTGCCTTGTTCAACATTCTATAATCAATGCACAATATAAGTGTGTCATCCTTCTTTTTCATGAAAATTACCAGTGCTCCCCAAGGCAAAACACTTGGCCTTATCAAACCTTTTGTCAAAAGTTCTTGTAACTGAGCCTTAAGATCTACCAATTCAAGGGTAGTCATTCTATAAGGTGCCTTGGAAATAGGCTCGGTTCCTGGTTTGATCTCAATCGTGAAGTCAAACTCTCATTTGGGTGGAAGACCAGTAACTCTTCTAGAAACACATCACTAAAATTTCTCAACAACGGATATCTTTCCATGAAGTTATTACCTTCTTCAGTAGTTTCTGACATTTTTACTACATACAAGGTACAACCTCTATTTTTGGCCTTTTTAAGTTGCATAGTTGTCAGTTTCCTAACTGAAATCTCACGTTTTACACCCTGAATGATTGTTATTTTCTGGTCATCAAAACAACTAATCTATTTTTCATAACAGTTAACCCTTGCCTTATGCTCAGCTAGCCAATTAACACCTATGATTACATCATATGACCCCAAAGGAGCAACATAAAGGTCAACTTCTGTGGAAAAACTAGGCAAGTCAAGGACTTCCCCAAAAAGGCACATACTAACTATATGAACAACATTTTTTCCATAATGTACAACCCACGATTTATCCATTCTTTCATCTTTTATTTTTAATTTTGAAGCTAGCTTATTAGAAATAAAACATTCAGTAGCTCCAATATCAAAAAGTATAGTCACATGTATACCAAATAACTTACTTGGAACTTCTATGGCCGTGAATTGCTTTTCAACTTGCTTGTCTACTACTGCAGCGTGTATCCTATGCTATTAATTACGGGCATCCTTCTTCAAATGAAAATGATGCACGTAGTGATCCTTGCCACAATTAAAATAAACTCCAACAAGACCCTTCCTAGGCTCAAATTTATTTCCAGCCTTGAAGTTATCATTCTGGCTTCTATAGGACTTCTGTCCATTATTATTGTTCTTGAAAAAGCTATTTCGCATACTAGCAGCAGGCTTGTTTGTTGTTGTTTTCTTATTGTTGTCATTGGAAAATTTGTTTTTCATGCCAAACCTCTTATAGGGTCCCTTTTTAGGTGTACGAGATGAAGAAGAGTTTGGAACCTTCTTCCTAATTTCCTCCTTATGAGCAAAGATTGCTCTTAATTTTTGTTCTTGCCTCATGGCTTTTTCAACAACCCCTTCCATAGTGGTTGGACTGTAAAAATCCACCTCACCACCTATAATGGGATTTAATCCCATGATAAATTTTCGTATCCTAAACTTCTCGTCTATTTGATCTTTGAGGCACGTACTTAAGGAGTTTAGTAAACCTTTCCCAAGACTCATTACGGTGAACTTTCCATGAGATAAGTTCTGTAATTTAGTCATTTTCTGATCATAATAAAGTTGAGGAAGCCACCGTTGCCTAAAGTAACTTTTAAATTGGTCCCAAGTTATGTCTATTTTGACAATGTTTAGCTCAGCCTTACGGCTATCCCACCATGAAGATGTCTCACGGGAAAGTTGATATGCTCCCCAAATGGCCTTCGTTTCCTCCGAGAAGTTTCTTATTACAAAGTACTTCTCCATTTCACTGAGCTAGTTCTTAGCTGAGTCCCTAAGCGTAGTTCCATCAAACTTATAAGGAATTATTATTTTTATATCATTAGTAAGTTCAACTGCTAATCTTGCCTTTTTATTTTCCGGCTGATTAGGTAAGTTTGCATTACTATTATCAACACCCAGATTTCCCCCATTGGTGTTGTCTACAAGAGGTGGTTGATTATCATTATCAACATCTTCTTCCTCATCCTCATTTCCATAACTTGTTGTTCAAGATACAGATACCAAACGATCCCTTGTGTCCATCAGGGCAGCAAGGATCTCATCGAGTTTTTGAGCAGTAGCTACTTCTCCACCAGGCGGTGGATTATTTGCAACATTTCCTTTTGTTCTAACCATTTTCTGTTAACAAGAAAATTTAAGTCTTATCATATTATGGACACAATAGGTCTAAGATCTACAACCTTCAGCTTTGATACCAAGATGTAACATTCCCATTTTAAAGCTTTAGAAACAAGGGATTTTTTTTTAATAGTGTTCTTTGTTCTAAATTATCATAATTTAGAACACACATTTCAAGTTTTCAAATAATGTTCTCTATTCTAAATGATCATAATTTAGAAAACACATTCCATGCCAATCAATCTCATAATAGATAACCATATGTAGTTGTAATGAATCGGTGAACTACCAATCTCTCATTTCATTACTCAGAGTTTCATCAATCTCTAATGTTAATTCAATGTATCGTATACTATGTATACTTGGTTCTCTTACCCTTTTTGGGTATTTGAAGTGTTTTGTTTAAGAGGCCTATCTAAATATTTGTTACCAATATCCATCTAAAATCCTGCTTCTTAAACTAGGTGACTTAGGACAACGCAACCAAGTCAGCTTATGATACTTTGGCCAAAGATTTTCACATGTTGTGCATGTTCATATTCCTAGATGACATAATCATTAACAAAATACATCCTTCACCCCACTTCATATGTTATCTAGAATGGTCTTCATTGACTCCTGTCAGTCCACTTGTCTAAGGTTTAACCTTAACCCAGGTTAGCAACATGGATTGGTATAGAGAATCACTCGCTGATGTCTAAGGGTACATAGACATACTCAATCGACCAAGCTGATTGCATGTGTCTAGTTACCTTTAGTCACTATGAGTTACCTCCTATACAAAAGCATGCTCCTAACTCGACTTAGGATGTAACCAAGTCAAGTCGAGTCTATGTAAACCTAGATGATCCAATTTGGAAGGGTGTTGTGACATGTCAGCTACAACATTGTGCCATTATGAAGACCCTAGTCTTCATGATGTCATAATACTACAGTTGGCATGTACCAACATCCTACGGAATCACCTCATCTAGAGGTACATATCCAGCTAAGAAGTTAAATGCTTTCTTATCTTCTTAATTTAAGATTTAATTTCAGCGACCCTCTTTGATTTCTTAACTTCTTTGATCATTACAGTTGCTAGCCATAAATGACTTATAATTGTCATGTAGATTAACCTATAACCAGTCCCTCTTCTTGAAGGTTTGTATTTCATTCTTTGGTATCTTATTATAAGATTTAGACTTATAACAAAATCAACATACCAACAATAAGATTATCTTACTTAGCTTAACCAAGTTTAAGCATGTTTGAATTTAGATTTTGTTTCCTTATTAATAGACTTCATTAAGATGAAGTCTATTTATTACGTATGTATTTATTTCATTTTGGTTACCCTATTCTAATTTTGATTTATCAAGAGGAAGTATATATTCTCTTCCTTTAACCTCATTGAGTATGGTTCTCAAAAGGTATTAACAGAATGCTTGTCCCCTTAGAATGATTGTCTTTCCTTTAACTTACATTCATTAGGGTTCATTGCTGCCATTTACTTTATACAAGAATCATAAGTAAATTACTCTTTTATTTATGTCATCTAATAAACCATAATGACCTAGTTGAATGTTCATCTATGCATGCCAACTTAGAAGTTGCATTTAATAAAAGAATAGAGTATCAATTCCCTTTTTATCTATTTCATTTGAGTCTATCTGAATTGATTCAAATAGATATGTTTACGAGAGAATAATGACAAATTTACAAATTTCCTTTACAGTAAGCCCAAAGTGGATGATACATCAAATACAAATGACACTTGATCCTTTTTCCCATTCCTTAAAGTAAAATATACATTTTACAAGTCTAAACATTTTAGACTTCACTCATGCTAATCAACATTTGTAAACTCAAACAAGAATATAAATTTTCCCTTTTTCAATTACATTTCAATAAGAATAATAATTACTCATAAATATCCAGCCTTTAGGTAAACATAAAAAGCATCATAAAAGAACTTGTCTTCTTTTATCACTTACGGAATCCATTTGCAAAAATTGCTAGCACGGGTCAATTTGAGAAACTGAGCATGATAAGCACTAAACATTAAAATGATGTGCTTCAACTAACTGTCTCATAAAAAGAAATCTACTTTTATGAAATAGTAAAGCAATTCAGATAGATATCCCATAAATAAATAAGGATAAAAAAGGGATAATAGTTAGTTAGAAGCACATCGTTTTGAACTGAACTCTACTTTTATGAAATAGTAAAGCAATTTCGAATCCCGTTTACAAATTATCAGTTCAAGGAGAAAAAGAAGTGTAGGTTTTTCCCTCTAATACCCATCCAGCTTCAAACATGTTTAATGCAAAAGAGAGAAAGTAAACAGATGACAAGTAAGACAACTTTAGTCATCCTTCGAAGTTCAATGAATACAAAATCGTATTCAACAACTCAGAGAGAGAAAATAGAATGTAAATTCCTTCAGACTTCGAAGAAGAACAAAAATTAATGCCTTTCCTAAGAAGAGAGAGAATATCTCAATAATCTTTCCCTAGAATAGAAGTACATATCAGAATAAAAGAGCTAATATAGTCCTAATCAAACGATCTTTTAACTTCTTACCCAAACACTAAAGGCAAGGAACTAATTTGGGTTGACATAAATGAATGCAACATGCAAGTTGAATACCAAAAAGGTCCATTCAACGGATAATAAGAACAATTATGGTAGTGCATTAGCTACGTATAGATAGAAAGATTCAAATAACTTCAATTGGTAGCATTACATGAAGCGCAAAAAAACATAATGTTGTAATTCCTCTCACGTTACTAGCTTAAGGTATTACAAGTAAAACTTAGTCATCCTTGCAGAATACGAACACAAGATCATAGTCAAGTCAACACGTATTCTCAACTTAATAGGGATGAAAGAATCGGTCTACAAGTAAGAAAATAAAGGGCTCAACTCAGATTAGAACACAATGAAGAACAACAAAGTGACATAATACCCAAGTTAGATGCTCAAAATAAAGTTTGAAAGAAGAATAACAAAACCAGAAATCACCCCATTCCATTTCCCTCAAAGTAATGCTATTGGTTAACTTGCTTCATGAAGAATTCATTCTGCCTCACTTACCAGGTTAGGCACTTACAAATATTTCCACTACATACATGTGTAAGCCACAAAATCGACATCTAGCAAGTTCAAGCAGAAGCTAGCATGTACAAAATAAAGTTTCAAACCAGAAGGAACCAAAACTCGAAACATCTTCCTTCATAATAGTGACTTCTTTCATACAACTTCAGAGTAGTCCTAACAAGTATTCACAAATTTAAAATGAAAAAGGCTTAGAATAAATATAATCATTTCTTTTATATCCAAACAAGTTTGAATCCACAAGGCATTAAATCTGAACAACTGTTCGACACAGCTCAACAGAAACAACCAGATTTGAACAACTCAAGTTTCAGCAGAAGACAACACACTTCATGATTTCTTCCATTAAAGGAAAACAAACCCATATCAATTCTTAAACCAAAAATGCTTTTCCCTTAATCCGTTTTACACAGTCAACAGAAAATCACACTATTTTGGCAACATTTCAGTTCCAGATAAAGATATAGCACAATCAACTTAAACATTATCAAGAAAATACCCATATCAAATCTTTTCCAAACCACAATCTAAGCAGAAGAATACAACAAAAATATGCCATAAGAATTTCCACAAAACTAGTTGCTTCTAAGAGCAGAGTTCTTTTAATGAAGACATTTAGAAAGAATCATAACTATTTAATAACAAGAGCCTATCATGCCTGATAGTGTTTTCTTTTTTATTTGCAGAAGACCTCCAGCTGAGCATCTCAAAAATCTCTTCTTTCCAAAACAATGTGAACAACCAAATCTGCTTGCTCTCCTTTGTCTTCCACAGGCTTAGAAATAGCTCAAAGATACCCAAGATCACAAAGGGTCGAAAATGGAATTGCTGGTTCGAAGAATCAGAACCCACATGTAGAGCAAAAACCAAAAATATCAAATGAGAATACAACTTCCCACAATTCCGCCTATCTAACTCCTAGGTGGTTTCTTCCACTAAAACCAAGGCCATTGAATGCATTAAATGCCAATTCCCTCCTCTTTCCTTATGCCACCGCCATTTCAAACTTGGCGAGTTCCATTCAAAATTTGCATGTGTTTTTAAATTTAGCAGTGATGCAAGTTAGGCATCCCATTATTTTTTATGCCTTTGCCAATCTTGGTGAATTTAGGATGTAAGGACTGAAATTAATCCACATTAATACCTTAGAAACCATCGCCACCAACTTCCCACTTGCCATGTAACCCTTAGGTCCCCTTTAGGCTTAGTAATAGTTTAGGTCACCTTAACATTAGTTAGGTTTCCACCTTAGTTCTTAGGTCATTAGAATTTACCTTAGGTTATTTCCAAAACCCCATATCCACTAACCATATTACCTTAGGTTAGGTTATAAACCTAGATTAGAATCCATATATGGTAGGAAACTACAACATAGGTTTAAGTGTAAACCATAATAGTTTAGTAATAGGTCCTAGGTAAGTATTTTTACCTTAGGTTAAAAATTCAATTAGGATAAAACAGTACAATTTAGGTCAGATCTAAATAGTTCCAACCATTCTGACTGAGGCTGAGGTATCTACCTAAATAGATCAATACAGATCCTCAATCTCCTTATGCTGCTCAACATTACAAAACATCCATAGAAGAGGTCCAAACTTACTGTTTGCAGCATGATGTCAAGTAAGAATACTTGAAGCTAGGTCCTTTACAATTTACAACAAAACATAGCTCGATGCCATAATAAATTTCATTCAAAATGTCAATTAACAAGATGACATTAAAGAAGAACTGAGGCATACCTTGGATCAATGGAATTGATTCAAGGTGTGATGTTATCATATGGTAAATATGAAAACAACAGTACAAATTTATAACTTACAATTCATAGCGCATAATGGCTTCATTTCCAAGTAAACAGAATTACAACAAGCATGAATTTTGAATAGTAATAACTTATCGATTGCAAAAATATTTTTCAACATCAAAATAATACACCTTCCTAAGAAAAATCACATGTCAACATTTGCAATGTCAAAAGTGGAAGTCATCATAGTAATAGTCATGACCAAGACGTTACACCATGTATAGATAGTTGTGTATTTATCTCAACCATGCAGTGATTCTTCTAGATTTGTGAATTTTGAATTATTGATGCATTAACCACCAATCTCACCCTTTAATATTTGACTCTCAATGTTCACTTTGGAGGCCCCTTTAATTATTTCATTAACAAAATAATATTTGAGTGACTAATGATTTTTCTATGGAATGTTCTCGATGCGGGGATGGTTATCACTTGCCTCAGATAAAGCTATGTGGGATGCTATGTTGAAAAATGAGTAGGTTAAAGAATTCATAAAATCACTCCTAAAAGGTTACTACCATCTTGATATCAAGACTTATTTAAGAATAACAACTTCATATATTAATTCACCACATGAATATTCATACAGATTGCTTAAATATCTTAACTTAGAGGAATTTTCTGTACAATAGGTAAATTAGAAAAAATAAAGACACATACAAGAAGAATCCATTTATTGAAGCTATCAGGAATATGAATCTGAAGGTGATTTAAGATGTGGATAAAATATCATAACTATGTAACCCATTTTTTTGATTCGGTGACAAGACATTTTCAGAGAAATATGGAGATTTTGTTGAGAGGGCTCTAAAATCCTTGATGTTTTACATTGTTGTCCTCTTGATAGTCCTAGTAAAATGGGCATAATCTAGGGGAGTCATCTATCCTGGCGACAGGATCAAATGACCCCCATAAAAATGACCATAAAATGTCATACAAAATGACATACATGCATCACCTTCTATGAGACCTGCATCATCCTCCATGACCTCCATTTAGCTCAACCTAGTCAACATTTTCTCAATGAGTCATGTCACTCCATTCTCAAGGTTGATCCCGAGGTATATATGAATAGATAAATGGGACAAGGAAAGGATGTGAGAAGGTGGCGATATTTAATGCATATATTTGGAAAACCTACACCATTCCATCAATTAAACAAGCAACACATAAAAAAAATTTAGCGGCCAAACCGGAAACTTTGTAACTGTATCCGTAGAAGGTCGATTGTGGGAGAAGTGAAAAAAATTAGAACTTTGCATTTGTATACACAGAAGGTCGACGGGAGAATGAGATTTGGCGAGAAGGTCTATTACGCAAAATTGGCGAGAAACATTAGATCTTAAAAAAACATTTAGGTGAATGAAACAACTTTGAGGCTATGTGATTTCAAATTTTAAAATTGTTCACAGATAGAAATTTTTTTATTTTTATGTTTTGTAGAGCAATCATGTGTGAAGTATATATAATTATGTTACAAAATTTTCTTAGAAAACCATGGCTTCCATGAATGAAAAATAGAAAAATATCTTTAAAAAGGGCTAGGTAATAAGTAGATGAAGCAACTTGTTACTAATGCTAAACTCCCAGGAAACATTGATCATTAAAAGGATACCTTATTCACTATTCATTTTCAAATGTGGCCCAAGAATGTGGCTGGAAACAACCCCGCAATAATCCTCCAGTCAATTTCACTGTATATTAAAAAAGTGAAACATATATGGATTCTGTGAAGAGACCAAATGATCCCGGACTAAATGCATTCTCATTTGTCACATACACGCAAACATGAGACCCTGTGTATACCATAGGTTTTGAAAACTAGTATCCAATAACATTGTTGTGACATTTGTCACATATGCGCAAACGTGACACCGTGTGTATATAACATATTTTGACTAGCAATTTTCTATTACGTTGTTTACGTCGTTTGTCCCATGCGTATAAACGTGAGACCCTGTGTACACCACATGTTTTGAATAATGGTATCCTATAATGCTATTTGTGACATTCTTCACATACGTGCAAATCTTAAACCCTGTGTATCCTATAATGTTGCTTGCGACATTTTTTTTGCATATGCACAAATGTGACACCCTGTGTATAACATAAATTTTGAATACCCGTATCCTATAATGATGTTTATGACATTTATCGCATACACGAAAATGTGATACCCTATGTATACCACATATTTTGAATACCAATATCCTATAATGATGTTTGTGATGTTTGTCGCATACATGCAATTGTGAGACCCTGTGTATACCATAGATTTTAAATACCATTATCCTATAACGTTGTTTATGACGTTTTTTGCATACGTAAAAATGTGACACCATGTGTATACCACATATTTCAAATACCAGTATCCTACAATGTTTTTATGATGTTTTTTGCATACGTGCAAACATGAGACTCCGTGTATACCATATATTTGGACTAGCAGTTTCCTTTTACGTTGTTTATGTCATTTTCACATGTGTGTAAATGTGATACCATGTGTATACCACGAGAGGTTTCAAATATCGGTATCTATAACATTGTTTGTGACATTTGTCATGTACACAAAAATGTGAGACCCTATGTATACCATAGGTTTCAAATACCAGTATCCTATAACGTTGTGTGAGAGGTTTGTCACATACATGTAAATTATAGTCACAAAATCATGCACTTTATATATTATTTATTCCCGGTCTCATGCTATTATTTCATAGGTTTTTGAATGAATAAAGTACTAATTAACCGCCATCTTTTGACCATCTTTTTTATTTTATTTTGTCATTTCGACCTTGTACATCCACATGCCTAGTTGGCTTCTATCATCCTGTGTTATTTTAGCCTCCCTTTGGGGTGCCTAGGAGATTTTTTGGGCGCCCATGAGAACCTTGGTCCTACCATGGGTGCCCCGGTCCTTTACAAATTCACAAATCACAAATTAATTGTTGTTGTTTACTTTCTATTAGAAAATAATAGAGATAGCTAGTGAATGAATTACTATTGTGCTTAGAATCAACAATTGTAGTAAAGGAAAGAATATAAGCTCATAACACCAACAATTTTATCCTGGAAAACCTCCAATGGAGGAAAAACCAGTCGGGAAGGGAAATTGCTCTTTCTTCCCACTTCTATTGGCCAATTCAAATCAACAAGTACAAAATTTACAATAAGTAAGAAAGAGAAGTAGATAATATCTCAACACTTCCTTTCAATTACTTGCTTTTGCTCTGTCTCAACACTCCTTTCTTCTACAAAAATACAATTTCCAGCACTAAGACTTCTTGCTCACTTGCTCCCATGCTTCGATGATCTTCTACACTTCTACAATCATGTATTTATAGCCTTTCTCATGTCCTCCCATGCACTGGAGAATGGGAAAGGTCATGAAGGAGAAGAGAAATGAACATCCTTTCAAATTTAGAGGTTGTTCGTTTGAATTTAGTTTTTTGTCCGTAATGGCCAGGACCACCGCCTGTGTAGACCGGTGGTCCTGGGACCGCCACCCTGGCTGGGTGGCGGTTCTATAACCACCCGCCCTGCGCAGGGTGGCGGTCCTGTTACTTAAAAGACAGAACCTCCGTTTCATTTTTTTTCTTCTTTGTGAACTATTTTTCGATGAAGTAGAGTTATTTTGGATCCCTATGGATCACACCTCCCCTTCTTAGGAGGATTTTGGTCCCACAAAAGCTTAGTGGGGGAGTAGATGAGGGAACAATTCCCTCGCTTGCTCCTTCGAGTACCACCGGGCCTGCCTTGGTGTCTTTCCTTTCATCCAATCTGCCAAGACTCCTGTGGACCTCTTCTAGTCTCTCTGACCTTCTACTGTAGCACTACATCCTCCTCCAATTCACCTCGTGAGTCCAAGATGCAATCCTCAATGGAAGGTAGCAACTGTAGTTCTTCATCTTCATCCAACATGGATGGCTCATATAGGTGCAAGTTCTCACAATTTACTACAGAGTACATCCTCATGAATGATGGAAAATCAAGTCGAAAAGCATTTTCCCAACCTGCTCCAATATGGTGAAGGGTCCATATCGTAGTGGCTTGAGCTTCCGTGCTTGACCTTGTAGTCTCTCCTTGCTCAAGTAAAGCCAAACTTTGTCTCCAACATGAAGCTTGTGTTCCCTCCTATGCTGATCGTGCCTAGCTTTGTACTTTGCTTGAGATTTTTCTAGTTGTTCTTTGACCTTGAGATGGATTTTTCGGATCCTCTCAATGAACTTGTTGGCTCTAGTCACCTCTGTGTCTCGTGTATCCTCCTCATCCTGCTGTCCAACTGCTATGTCCAATGGATTTGTAGGTAGATATCCCAAGCATGCTTCAAATGGTGACTTCATAGTGGATGTGTGTACTGCCCGGTTATAGGAATGTTGAATGTAGGCTAAGGACTCATCCCAAGTCCTTGGGTACTTACTGTTATACCCTCTGATCAATTGTACCAAAGTCCTATTTACCACCTCTATTTGTCCATCTGTCTGTGGATGGAAAGTTGTGCTCCTCTGTAACCTGGTATCCATCTTGTCCCACAAAGTAGTCCAAAACTTCCCCAAGAACCTGGAATCCCTGTCAGAGACAATAGACTTTGGCAAACCAAAATGCACCCATACATTAGCAAAGAAAAGATCTGCTGCCTCATGTGCTTTTACTATCTTTTTACATGCCATAAGAATACACATTTTACTGAATCTATCCACAACAACATAGAGATAGTCATGGCCATGTTTAGACATAGGTAATCCTCCTACAAAATCCATAGAAATGTCCTCCCATGGATGAGTAGGTACTGGTAAAGGCATATACAAACCTTCCTTCCTAGTTTTAGGCTTGCTAGTACAACAAAGTTTACATCCACGAATAAATTTTGATACTTCTTCTTGCATGTTGGGCCAATATACATACCTTTGCAAGTGGGCTAGGGTCTTACCAACACCGAAATGTCCCGCTACTTTCGAGGTATGTGCTTCCCTCATCAATAGAAGTCTTTCTTCTTTAGGCACACAAAGTTTCCCCCATCAGTAGAGCAGCCCATCCTTGAGATAACAATCTTCAATCCCCATCTTTTCAGCCCCTTGGGACTGCAACTTCTGAAATGTTACCCCAAAGTCTTTGTCTTGGGCATATGCTTCTCCGTAAGCTTCCTTCGTGAAGGGCTCGATCTGAGAGATAGTGGCCAAACAGGAGAATTTTTCCTGTGTGGGTGGCCTAGACAACATGTCTGCCACCAAATTTGTACTACCTTTCTTGTATTTGATCACTAGATGGAACTGTTGAAGAAACCCCATCCATTTTGTAGTGCCTCCTCGCCTGCGTAATTTAGACTGTGCTTGCAAATACGGAGAGGTTTGGGTCGGTGCACAATAGTTTCTTTACCCAACAAATAATGTTTCCATTTTTTAATTTCTTGAACTAGTGCATACATTTCTTTATCATATACTGAATATCCTTTAACTGCTGAAGTGAAGGTTTTAATGATAACATATGGGTTTACCTCCTTGAAGCAACACTGCGCCCATAACATAATCACTAGCATCTGTCTCTACTTCAAAAGGCTGCTGCAAACTAGGAAGAGCAAGTACTGGAGCATGACTAATCTTGTATTTCAATAACTCAAAGGATTTGTCTTGTTCCTTACCCCAGTCAAAACCCTTACTCTTTGTGGCCACTATGTGTAGAGGTGCTTGCAATCACCGAGAAACCCGGAATGAATTTCCGCATGTACTGTATTGCTCCCACAAAACTTCTAGTCTCTTGTGGCTCCTGTTGGTGTTGGCCAATTTGTGATGGCTTCCACCTTCTTTGGATCCACTCGTAGCTCTCCTCCTCCAACCACGTGCCCAAGATAGACAAGTGACTATTTGGAAAATTCACATTTCTTCATATTACAAAGCAGTTGTTTCTCCCTGAGAACTTGCAAGACTTGCTGCAAATGTGTTAGATGTTCTTCCCATGTGGCACTAAAAATCAAGATATCATCTAGATATACAATGACACATGAATCTATGAAATCCCGCAATACATCATTCATCAATCTCATAAATGTAGTGGGTGCATTGCATAATCCAAAAGGAAGTACTAACCATTCATACAAACCCTGTTTTGTTTTGAAGGTAGTCTTCCATATATCCTCCTCCTTCATCCTGACTTGGTGATAACCTGACTTGAGATCCAACTTCGTGAAAAATTTGGCATGCTGAAGCTGGTCCAAGAGATCATCTATATGGGGAAGTGGATATTTGTTCTTTATGGTGATCTTGTTCAAAGCGCGGTAGTCGATGCACATTCTCCAAGAACCATCCTTCTTCGCACCATCACAATAGGCGAACCACATGGTGAGGTGCTCAGACGTATCACCCCTTGGTCTATTAGTTCCTGGAGTTGTTTCTTTACTTCAAGATCTCAAGCAAGGATTGCCTATACAACCCGATGTTTGGTAGAGGTGACTCTGGCAATAGCTGAATCTCATGCTCTACTTCCCATTTTGGTGGTAATCCACTAGGAGCCTGAAATACTTCCTGAAAAGACTGAATAATACTATCCAAATCTTGTTTTCCTTGGTTAGAAATCTCTAAAACTTCTACCCCATCTTGTTTATCCTTTAACAAAAGTAAACAAAACTGATTATGATTTGACTGAATAAGCCATTTTGCTTGGTTAGCACTTACCATAGTAACCCGTGTCTTACGCTGGTGTGCCCGGATGTTGTAGCTGATCCCATCCTTGACCCATCTGTACCAGTTTTCCCTTCTCATAAAGATAACATCCCTAACATACAAGTAAGGACTCCCGAATACCACATCAAAAGCATCAAGTGGAATAACGTCAGCTTCAAAAACATCTATATATTGGGAATTTATCCCAAACTTGACCTTACATCTTCTTGTTACCTAAATTTCAACACCCTTCTTCACCCAACCCAAAGGATATGGGTGTGGATGCTCGTAAGTCTCAAGACCAAGCTTCTTTACAACTACCTCAGAAATCAAGTTAGATTGAGAACCGGTATCAACCAAAGCATTTACCTTAGTCCTCTTGATCTGGATTTTGATCTGGAATAGTCTACTCATCTCCTCTTCTGTCCATGTTGGTGGCCATGCATCCAAGCCTTTCATCTACATCAGAGTCATCTTCGATTTCCACCTCCCCTTCTATCTTTACAGCTATCATGGACTTCTTGGAGTCCTTGGTTTGGTTCTTTGGATGTAACTCCGGATGCAACTTCCAACATGTAGCATCAAGTATGACCATTGATATCACAATTCTTGCAAAAATTCTTGGGATCTTTACAAGTATTTAAAGTAGTGGCAGCTTGTTTACCTTTCCTTTCCACTTACTCTTGTTACTTGTTTGCCCATAATCCTTTTTCTGCTGATTTGTTGACTGCTTTACCCTCGGCTTTGCTTCTCCTTGCTTTTTCTCATCATCTATGTAGTATGCCTGTACACATGCTTCATTGAGATCCTTGGGCTTTGTGGAGATGACTTTTCTTCGAAGGTGAGTGTGAAGTCCTCCCAAGTATTTGGTCAGAATATCCTCATCCTCCAAATCCATGTTTAGCAACATGGCTTGCCTCCAAAACTCCGTAGTATAGTCCTACACACTTTGACCACTGCCTTGTCTAAAATACTGCCATTTAATCATTTGGTCAATTTTATGGCCAATAGGATAGAAGTTAGCTCTAAGTAATTCCTTAAATTCTTGCCAAGATTTCACAATAGGACGTTTCTTCTTTTCACAAGTAGTTAGATGAGTTTCCCACCAAACTAGAGCATGTCCCTCCATTTTGAGACGTGCAAAGGTGATCCTTTGTGCCTCAGTGACATTATGGATGCTAAAATAGACTTCTAACTATTTCAACCATTTATCCAAGTAATTCTGCATCTACTTGTCCTTCAAAGCTTTTGATTTTGACTTTAGTCTCAACTTTAAAAGGAGTATGTTTAGATTTTACCTTTTCTCTTGTGTTAGAAGTCTCTTCTTCATGCTCTTCCCCATAATCTTCCTCATGGTGACTCTTGCCTATACCAAACTTTTTTGGCTAAGCCTCGAACCACCGAGTCCATGGAGTCTTGCTTGATGGAAGTTGTCTTCTACAAATCTGCAAGTTCCTCTTGCCTTCTAAACATCCTATCCATCATGGTCTCCAACATCTCGATTCTATGGACCAAGTTCTCTTCCTCCATTTCTCCCCGAATTCTCTGTTTCCACTTCTTTGTAGAAATCTCCGGATCGCAAGGTAAAGCTTCTTCACCTTTAGATCTTGTCACTGTCATACAAATTCAAGAATGAAATACCACAAGTCCTGGATACTTGTTAGCTCTGATACCAAAATGATCTGTAAACTCTTCAACTTTGGAATTATTCACAAATCACAAATTAATCATTGTTGTTTACTTTCTATTAGAAAATAACAGAGATAGCTAGTGAATGAATTACTATTGTGCTTAGAATCAACAATTGTAGTAAAGGAAAGAATATAAGCTCATAACACCAACAATTTTATCCTGGAAAACCTCCAATGGAGGAAAACTAATGGGAAGGGCAATTGCTCTTTCTTCCCACTTCTATTGGCCAATTCAAATCAACAAGTACAAAATTTACAATAAGTAAGAAAGAGAAGTAGATAATATCTCAACACTTCCTTTCAATTACTTGCTTGCTCTATCTCAACACTCCTTTCTTCTACAAAAATACAATTTCCAGCACCAAGACTTCTTGCTCACTTGCTCCCATGCTTTGATGATCTTCTACACTTCTACAATCATGTATTTATAGCCTTTCTCATGTCCTCCCATGCACTGGAGAATGGGAAAGGTCATGAAGGAGAAGAGAAATGAACATCCTTTCAAATTCAAGAGGTTGTTCATTTTGAATTTAGTTTTACTTACTAGAACTATATTTGGGTTTGAAATGTAGTGTAACACTTAGTTAGAAATCCCACTATTGTGGTAGTTGAGGTCATTTGACCCATTCATTTGTATATTTATTTTTTAGGGTTTTGATACTTCTTTTGGTCTTTTGTAGGCCTTTTCATAAACTTGGATTATTGGTGACACTCAATTTAGGGAAAAAAATCTGATGCAACATACAATGATGGTTTCAGACCACCTTCTAGATCTGTGAGATTCATTTCTACATCTTTTGTAGAGACCAGGGCATCCATTCTTTAGACCAAAGTGATCGTAGGCACCCCAATCCCCCTCCAGGTGATCTAGTCCAACTAGATACTCCATATCCATCATTTTCAGAGCTCCTGCACAGTCATTCCTAATTTTTATTCCTCCAGTCACCTCTGCGATATAATATAATGAGCTACTCTAATAAGTTGAGTTTATTCAAACTTTCCTCGCACATTAGGGTTTATAATTTCTTGAGATTGGTTACTTAAGTTATTTTCTTTGTTTAATGCGTTTACATGTCATTCTAGATTAGATTAACTACTATTACCCTCACATATTTAGTTAATTTTAGTTAATAATTTTGGTGAACCCGACTCGATCATTTACGCTAATAGATTCTTCATTCATTGCTTGTCATCCTAGGATTTGGTCATCATGAGTATCTCAATCAATGATTATTTTCTTGCAAATCCTAACCTACTACATAAAGTCTAAAATTTTCTTGCTACTACTCGCATTCGTGTTGACATACATCAGATTCGGTTTATCAAGCATTTTTTGATGCATTCTCTTCACACCTAGTCTTCAAATCTAACCTTCCTACTAATGTTCACACTTTTGATAATGACCCGCCTCTACATATCATATGTTGTATTCATAATGTAGTTGTTAAACACACTTTGATTGATAATTGATCTAAACTTAACTTATGTCCTATGTCATTCTTTAAAGCTTTAGGTATTTCCACTCGTGACTTTAGTCCCTCTAGTGTTTCATTACGTACTTATGATGGTTATGTCCGTTCATGTTTCGGTCACATTACATTTCCTATCACTGCTGGTCCTAAGACTATCCATGTTGTCTTTTTCATTTTTGATTTACCAATTTCCTATAACTGTTTATTTGGTAGGCCATGGCTTCATGCCATGCAAGGTGTCACCTCTACTGTCTATAATTATGTAAAATTCTTACATGAGAGCATTGAGTACACTATTTTTCATGACCACAATCCATTCCAGTATTGTGACTTAGCTCTTAATACTAGTTTTCTTATTCCATGCACAGATATTATAAACAACCACCAACCTATTAAAGAAGCACCTCACTTACCACCACTCAACGGTACCATTTTTGTGATAGATGTAGTTTTTTCTATGCCACCTACTACTACTACTGCTATGATTCCTTATTAGATGCATGTCTAGTCTATGGACTTTGCTCTATCACCTGCACCTTCACATGTACCACCTACAATAACATGCCCACCATTAACTTGCACACTCTTCATTAATGAATCCTATTGGGAACATATTCCATTTGATCCTACTTGTGATGAAACCATATGTACACATGAGGGTTTAGCTCGCCTAGGTTTTGATTTCGAGGATCTCTATTTTTCACCACACACTCGTAATATTTATTGTGGCTTTGTTCGCATTACTATTGCTTATGGCTTGTTTATCTTTCATCTCACAATCTATCTATCACACACTCCTCACTCATCTCAACTTACATTAGGGCAATCATGGATTGATTATATTAGGGGCACTCTTGATCCTAATCATAGAGACATATCTTTCCCCATGCCCTTCGATCGTGTCTTTATCTCGAAATAATTCTTTTCTTGGAATTTCACAAAATATCACTCATTGGTATGCACATGGTTTCCCACTTCATCCATTCAACGATGTGGAATATTCCATGGTATGTATAACATACGCCTCAATGGTGTGTTGCATGATCAACCAGACACTATTTCTTACTAGGTAACCAATACTTATCCATATGACCTTGACCCAAAGGATGATGATCTTCTCGATGAATTTACATGATCTTATTTTACATGCACTTAGGGGCATAAAATTTAACACCCCCTCATTATAGCATACTTACATATTTCTACATTATACTCTTATAATTCACACATACCTCATCTTAACATCATCTCATCTTGCATAGTCATACATACATTATAGCGTCGTCATTAGCTGATGACACACTCTTGTTCTTTGGTTCACACTTGAATATTGAGGGATTACTACACATGCAACCCACACATTCCACTATAGACACCACACATCGTGTTTCACACATACTACATTTAGTCCATATCATTTCAATCTTTGCATAACTATACATCATACTAGTCTGCATCATGGTCATCTAACATTACATCCTACATACTATACGCTCCTAGGCACACTACACATATTTCATTACATACCATAAACTACATACACATCACATGGTCATTTATCATTTTCATTACATATACTACATCATCTTCTATGTGCTGCATTCACTACTCGATGAAGCACTTTAGTTCCTTGGTCCATATTCAACTATTGAGGGTTTACAAATCAAATGGACCTTACATTCATCACACGTTTATCATTCCACCTATCATCATGCAACATTTCTAGGATAGTGACACACACTATATGATAAATTGTCCCTTAATATATCATTTTGTAATGGTATACACTTTAGAATACATCACCACTCCCTATTATTAATCTTGTAGTGGTATACACTTTAGGCTACATCATCACTCAATACTATTCATCTTGTAGTGATACACATTTTAAGGCTAAATCATCACTCATACATTTATTTTTTTGTGATATACGCTTAAAATATAAGGTTCACACATATCTCTTCTATATGTCACATATAATCATCACTATGCATACATATTAATCACAACTTGCTAGACAAAACACACACTACTCAACCATTTACCGATGACCTCACTACATACATTTCTATTAACTTAGGGGCACACATAGATCCTATCATTCCATCTTGCATTCCATTTAATTCATCCACCAACATACTACATATTATGGTTGATGTTATCTCTTGAAAGTGCACCCTATAGAGAGATGGTTGCATGTGTTCTAAGATTTCTCTGGATCTCTCTCTTTCATAGATATAATGGAAACACCTCAGGTATGTGGGTATACCTATTGTTGAGGTGAGTCTCCGGTATCAAGGTCGGTTCCTTCTTGATGTATCCTAAACTATTTTTTGGGTTTTGAGGGTAATAAGATGACTGTAAATGAATTGAGAACTAGGGTGATACACCAAAATTGTTGAGAGATTTGATTGAGTACATGCACAAATATCTAAGAATGAATTCTGGATGCACAAAATAATAGTTTTCAGCAGAATATTAAGGTAGACACTTAATGTATTGAGGGAAAAATTCACAACAATATTGTTAAGATACACATGCACACTAATATCATGCAGAAATTACTAAATTTGCAACAAGGTAGGATGATTAACTAGGGAATTTGACATTCATAAGGATTAATAAGACATACACAAGACTAAAAATTATTGGAAAGGTAGAATATAATTCTCATTCAAAGGGCAATAACTAGAAAAATTTGCTTCAACACTCTTGTGTCCAAAAAGTCCTCCTTTTGTGCTTTTGCCAATGCACACAATATATAGCAAAATTATTCATCCCACCCTTCCTAAAAATAGACTAAAATTGTACTCACCCATGCATCCTATTTTTATCCTTTATCATAAATAAATAAAGGAATAAAAATAAGCATGCTAATATAATGAGGCATTAATAGTCTTGTTTACAAAAATACAACTTAGTCAAACTATTGTTGATTGTTCTATTTTTAATAAAGTTGGGTGAACAATTGGCTAATAATAATTTTTCTTGATGAGTAAGTCTTCTCCAATGTATGAAATATTTGTCTTCTAGTGCTTGATGTGACATCTGTAATTTTGATCCACTTCCCTCCTTGGATGTACATGCAAAATAATATGTCCATGTGTGTGAGTAAAAATAAATTTTGAATTAGCAATACTTGGCAAAATATTCACCCATGTATCCATATTGATGGGGACCACCTTTGGTTCTGATGTAGACATTTGTTTCATCTTCTTATGGTCACATGAAGAATTACACTCCTCGACTTCATAGGGGTCTCCATTGAACTTGGCATTTATGACGTATCTCTTAGTTTATTCTGATATATGATTATGTCTTATTTACCTATGTTACTTTATTCGAACAATGATGGTACCTTTGTGAAAAGGTAGGTCATGGGACCCCTTTTGATTTGTACAACATATAATTTGGTTTAGAATCATATAATCATAAGTACTTTGTTTTTACCATCATACCCTTTTATATAAGGTTACGGAATTTAATTCTCCATGGGATATATAATAATCATTGATTGATTATTTGTTTGATCGACTACTTTATGGCATATAATTCGGTCCCCTTCCTCACGTTGCATTGACCCTTTATTTTGAACTGACCACTCCTTGGCCTTGTTTGGTATAAAATTATGACTTACGATAACATGAGGGAATTTTTAAACTTTGCTATATCATATGTTCGGCCACCTTTTGGACATCATTTCATTGTACATACTGTCAGTATTTGATTATTTTAGTTTTATAAGACCTTAACCAAGGTAAAATGTAATGATTTTAAAATGATATGGCATGACCCCCTCCCATGGTGACTCACCCCTTCACTTTTATCGGTGGCATTACTAACTCGGGTTGAGTTGACTGTGACCCTGGGTTTGCATTGATAAAATAGATCAAATGCTAGACTTTGATTTTGGTACTTGCTTCATTTTTTATCATTGATCTTCTGGTGAGTGGTTAGGGTGTGGATTTGATTTGATCTTGGAGATTGAATGGTGGCAATTGATCTCTATCCTTGATGATCTCGCATCGTCAATCCTCTGAGAAATTAGGTGTTCACATAAACCTTTGCCTCAAATTGTTTTTGCGACACGAATATCAACGTCATATTCCATAACCTTTGTTATCTAGCCTACTCTCCTCTCATTCAATTATTTATTTAACAAAAAATATTTCACACTTATTTGTAGTCATGCAAACTTTGTCCAAAGAAATAAATTGGTTGCTCAATATTTTCATCATTAACCTGAGTTAAAATGGTTGAGATTGTTTCAGCTCCTGTAAGTGCATACATAGTAAAATCTTTATCAAAATTTGGATTTGCAAGAGTAGGAGCTTGAGAAATGGCTATTTTAATTACTTTAAACCCTTCTCTCCCTTCGCTGGTCCAAGAGAAAGTCTTCTCTTTTTTTAACATAGTTATCAATTATTTAACCAATTATGTAAAATTTGGAACAAATCTTCTAACAAAGTTGATTTTTCTCAAAAATATCTGTAATGCCTTCTTGTGATGATGCAATGATAAATGTGATATGGCTTGAATTCTGAAAGGGTCATTTGCTAAACCTTGTCTAGAAACAATATGACCAAGAAATTTACCTTGATGTACCGAAAAAATAGATTTTCTGGGATTCAATGATATTCCAAACTTTCTGCATAACTTAAAAGTCTGCCTTAAATGTATTAGATGTTCATCTAATTTTTTTGAAAATACGGTAACATCATCCAAATAAACTAGTATGCATTTATTTAATAAGCTATGAAAATCCATGTCCATTACATGTTGAAATGTTGCACCAACATTTGAAAGGCCAAAAGGCATTCTTTTGTAAGCATAAGTACCCCACTTGGTGGTAAAAGCTATTTTGTACCTATCTTCTTTCTTGGACTAGAATATGATTGTATCCACTATAACCGTCTAAAAGAGATAGTCTATCAGAACCAAAAATTGTTCTCAAGATTTGATCCATGTTAGGTAGTGGATAATGATCTTTTAATGAAGCCTTGTTAAGATCTCTAAAATCCACACATAATCTGATTTCTCCATTATTTTTCGAACTGGAACAAGATTGGCTACCCAACTTGAATGCTTAACTAGAAAAATGATACCTGATTCGATCAACTTAGATAACTCTTTTCTCATTAAAGGCTCTATCTTGGGATTTACAAGCCTCTATTTTTGCCTAATTGGCTTGGAATTTGGTTATAATTCAATGGTATGTTGTGCCAAACTTGGATCAAAACCTTTTAGATCTTGGTATTTCCAAGTGAAAACATCCTTAAATTCTTTACAAAGATTGATAAAGGAATGTTTCTCAGCTAAGGAACATACCTTTCAAGAAATAAATTTTTTCCATCATCAACTAAGATCTCTTCATAATTGTCTGCATGTGTTGACATCTTTGTTTTGTCTTTCCTTAACTGAACATCAGTGATGAAGATCTCTTCCAATGTGACTAAAGCTTTAGGTAGTTTATTGGTCTTCAATTGAACAATCTGGTCACCATACAAGTGTTGTAATTTCTCTTGATTTACTACAAAAATTCAGCTTCTTGCTGCAAAAACCTACAAATTTGTTCATCATTTTCAAAAACCTACAAATTCAAATCATTATCGGGTATAGAAGGCCCGATAATCAGCTTTATGTGAGGCTGAATCTCATTATTTTTAATATGTTCCAGCACTTCAAAACTATCACCAATTGCTGCAAGTCTATCTGCATGCTTGTTTTATATTCTTGGAATGGATAGAATATTAATAACATCGAAATATTCTATTAAGTTTGAAAATCTATGTCTATAAGACTTCATTAATGGATTCTTACAAACATTGAAATTTCTTACTTGATTGATAACCATCTCAAAATCAAAAAATCTATAACATGCTAATACCTCTCTTTCTGGCCCAAAGTAAGCCATGAATTAATGCTTTATATTTAGCTAGATTACAAGTACACAAAAATTGGAGATTTGAAGCTAAGAAATACCTTTCATTCATGGGGGAAGTGAGCATCAAACATGTTCCTTGTCCTTTCTTGTTCATAGCCCCATCAAAATGAAGTTTCCAAATCCTTTCGCTGCATTTTCTATTTTGGACAATAAGGGAATTGTGTGTTTTCCTCATGTAGGCAATACACACCAAACAAATGTTCTTCAAATTATTTAAAAGGATCATGAGCATGTTCTTCATGTGTCTTTTCATCCATGAATAGATTAGAAACACCATCTAGTGCTGAAACATGAGTTGTATTATCAAAATCAGACTAGTCTATGGTTGCATAATTGGCTAATGCATTAGAAGCATGAGGCTCGATATGAAATCTAGCCAATGGTTCAGAATTGATAGTAAATTTAGTCCCATAACATGTATTAAAGAACAAAAGGACCAATTTTAAGAGAGATAACCTCCTATTTTTGCTGTGAAATCTCTCGATAAGCATAAAGCAAAATAAGGAGGTAAATCTACAACAATAACATCTTGCAAAATGGAAACGTTTGGACAAGCATCTAATGTTACCTCTAGATTTATGATGACACCAACTATATTATTTACAATCCCATCAAGCTATAGCATGCTCTTCTCTGTAGGCTCATATTGTAGGCCCAACTTTTCTACAATTACTTTTGGCATAACTATGCTACTTGCACCACTATCAACCATGTAGTTATGAACAAGATGCTCTCCAATAATTAGAGAAAATAAAATGGTGGTGGTTTCTTGATATCATGAGCATTTAAGACCTTTTGAACCATCCATTAAACTTCTTTGATGTTGTCTGTTCCATTGTTCCAAGGACCATGTCTATTTTCTGAACTTCCTTTTCTATTTTTTTGAAGAAATCTGCAACTTAACAAGTTCATGAGAAAGCAACTCCTATTGTCCTGGAATACTTAGGGCATCCCACATTGAGATATTAATGTTATGATTTTCATTATATCAACAATGTTAAAAGAAGCAACCATTTTGGAAGCAAATTCTATTGTTTTAGCATAGGCTTTAACAAAGACTGACTCTACTTCTTTAGGATTTGAGATCTGAGGTATGAAAATTATTCTTGGATTAGGTTGTAATGACTTTGGTTAGTCCTTTTGGATTGGAACACTTGTTATTTTATGAGGAATAGAAGGACTACTAGTTGTTTTTTGACTGCAGTTGTTGTTTTATCAGTGATTGTGGGCAGAACAAGCCTATTTTGTTGTTTTCCTCTCTCCTGGGCCTTTTCCGAGCTCTAGTCATAACTGCAATAAAATCATCTTCACTAAAACTGACCAAGTTCTATTTAGGTGCTTTCTGAACATGAGTTTCTTGCTGCCCACCCTCCATTTGAGGCATGAAAAATGTCTCAGGTTGAGGTTGTGCAATAAGGCTTATATTTAGGAAAGCATTTGGGTAACTTGTAGCTGAATGAGGTTGATTACAAGGTTGACACCATTCTTCTGTAGCCATATTAATTGGGACTAAAGTGCAAGAAGAACTAGGATCCTTTGGGTCAAACTACCTCTACTGATATGGTTGTCTATAATTCTGATTTTGTTGATAAGGCTACCTATTTTTCTAGTTTTGTTGATAAGGAGCCTAGTAAGGCTTGCTAAGTAATGTGAGTATATTTTCAATCGAATTTATCTTGTTTATAATGGTGATAGGTTGTGGGATAGGTGTCAAGTCTACTAAAAAAGGTATTGAAGGCCTTGGTGCTAACTTTCCGGCTTGAATAAGATTGTTTTCAGCTTTTATAGCAATATCATAAGCTATCGGGAGAGTGTCACCTCCCATGGACTGAATCATAGTTTAAATATCATTATTTAAGGCTCTGAGGTAGTATAGAAAAGCATGGTCAGCTTGAGGCTTGACACTTGCTGGAATTATTTCCCAAGTTCTAGAAAAATGGATATTAAAACTGGCCATAAATTCATGAGGGGCTCTTTTAATTATAGACAATTGTTCTATGAGAGATAAATGATCTGAGTTATCTTGAAATTGTTTTAGCAATTTAGCACCTAACTCATCCCAAGTTCTTATACTTCCAATCTCTAAATTTATATACCATTGCAAGGCTTTCCCTTTAAAGGATGCAACTAGAAGTCTCAAGGCTACATCTTCATGTGTTATATTATGGACTGCACATAGGGCTGTAACATCTTTGATATGTTCTATAGGTGTAACCTGATTTTCACCAGTGAAGGTAGGTAAAATTTTCATGGCAGCATTAGGGATATCATGATAGACTAGAATTACTAATGGGCTTCCATTAGTAAAGGTCACAAAATTCCTAGGTGGTTGAATAGCCATTGGAAAAAATGGGATCTGAACAAAGAAATTGATATGTGGTGAAGGAGGATTAGAAGGAGGAGGGTTGTTAAAACCAGACCTATTATAAGGTAGGGTGTTAACAACTCTTCTTCTTCTTGCAGAATTCAAAGGTAAAGAAATAAAATCAGAAGGAATTCCTCTTACCGATGATATTGTAGTCACTTTAGGCATGGAACATGCTACAAAACTGGTCTGAAATCAACCTTATGGAGTCGCCAAATAAATCTTTTAATCTTTAGAATAAATTTCTACAACTTGTTGTCCTAAAAGTAACCTTTCTTGTTATGAATCTGCTGTAAATTGTTGTAATCTACTCACAGATCTGATTTGTGGTCCCACCGGGCATGCCAAAAATTGTTATCTCTCAAAAGTGCACCTTGTAGAGAGATGACTGTAGGTGTTCTAAGCTTGCTCTGGATCTCTCTCTTTCGTAGATACAATGGAAACACCTCAGGTTTGTGGGTATACCTATTGTTGAGGTGAGTCTCGGTATCAAGGCCAGTTCCTTCTTGATGTATCCTAAACTAATTTTTTGGGGTTTTGAGGGTAAAAAGATGACTGTAAATGAATTGAAAACTAGGGTGATACACAAAAATTATTGAGGGCTTTGACTGAGTACATGCACAAATATCTGAGAATGAATTTTGGATGCACAAACCAATAGTTTTCAACAGAATATTAAGGTAGACACTTAATGTATTGAGGGAAAAATTCACAACAATACTATTAAGATACACATGCACACTAATATCATGCAAAAATTACTAAATTTGCAATAAGGTAGGATGATTAACCAAGGAATTTGACATTCACAGGATTAATAAGACATACACAAGACTACAAATTATTGGAAAGGCAGAATATAATTCTCATTCAAAGGGAAATAACTGGAAAAATATGCTTCAACACTTATGTGTCCAAAATGTCCTCCTCTTTGTGCTTTGCCAATGCACATAATATATAGAAAAATTATTCATCCCACCCTTCCTAAAAATAGACTAAAAATTGTACTCACCCATGCATCCTATTTTTATCCTTTATCATGAATAAATAAAGGAATAAAAATAAGCATGCTAATACAATGAGGCATTAATATCCTTGT
Source organism: Taxus wallichiana var. yunnanensis (assembly GCA_018340775.1). NCBI lineage: Eukaryota > Viridiplantae > Streptophyta > Pinopsida > Cupressales > Taxaceae > Taxus > Taxus wallichiana. Next base: position 422,248,800 of record CM031239.1, on the reverse strand, counting down.
TTACAAAAATATAACTTACTCAAACTACAGTTGATTGTTCTATTTTTAATAAAGTTGGGTGAATAATTGGCTACTAATAAAATTTTCTTGATGAGCAAGTCTTCTTAAATGCATGCAATCTTTGTCTTCTAGTGTTTGATGTGACATCTATAATTTTGATCCACTTTCCCCCTTGGATGTACATGGAAAATAATATGTCCCTGTGTGTGAGCAAAAATAAATCATGAATCAACAATACTTGGAGAAATATTCACCCATGTATCCATCTTGATGGGGACCACCTTTGGTTTTGATGTAGACATCTATTTCATCTTCTTATGGTCATGTGAAGAATTACACTCCTTGACTTCATAGGGGTCTCCATTGAACTTGGCATATATGACCTATCTCTTGGTTTATTCTGATATATGATAAGGTCTTATTTACCTATGTTACTTTAATCGAACAATGATGGTACCTTTGTGAAAAGGTAGGTCATAGGACCCTTTTGATTTGCATGGCATATAATTTCATTTATAATCATATAATCATAAGTCCTTCATTTTGACCATCATACCCTTTTATATAAGGTCACGGACTTTAATTCTCCATGGCATATATAATAATCATTGATTGATTATTTGTTTGATCAACTACTTTATGGCATATAATTCGGTCCCCTTCCTCATGTTGCATTGACCCTTTATTTTGAACTGACCACTCCTTGGCCTTGTTTGGTATAAAATTATGACTTACGATAACATGAGGGAATTTTTAAACTTTTCCATATGATATGCTCGACCACCTTTTAGATATCATTTCATTGTACATATTGTCAGTATTTGATTATTTAGTTTTATAAGACCTTAACTAAGGTCAAATGTAATGATTTTAAAATGATATGGCATGACCCCCTTCCCATAATGACTCACCCCTTCACTTTTATCGGTGGAATTACTAACTCGGGTTGAGTTGACTGTGAGCCTGGGTCTACATTGATAAAATAGATCAAATGTTGGCTGTTGATTCTAGTACTTGCTTCATTTTTATCATTGATCTTTTGGTCCATGGTTAGGGTGTGCATTTGCTTTGATCCTAGTGATTGAATGGTGGCCATTGATCTTTGTCCTTGATGATCTCACACCATCAATCCTCTGAGCATATGTGTTGCATTGATTATGAGCTACATGAATATGTGATTACTTCGTGACCATTGATCTCTGTTACTATGATCATCTCCACCGTGGATCTGTAGCTTGGTGGTTGGTTTGGGTTATCATCTGATACCATCAATTTTACACGGTTAATTTGGTACCATTGATCATCTACCCAGGTTGAGTTGGATTCGAATGTGGTTAAGTCATGAACATGCTTATTTATAACCTAAAATTTGATCATTTCTCATGCATCTCTTTTGGAGGGTGGAGCCCTGGCAAATTTCTTCAAGATTTCCATTTCTCTATGATTTTAAGCTCGAAAACTCTACAAAAATGGTTCTGTGGTTCTCTGTGGGTTTGAGCTTGTGTGCTACCATTTTAATGTGATGAAGCTCTATTTGAAATGGTGGCCATCATTGATGAGTACCTTCAGAGCTCTGGCTATAAGTATTAATGGCTTCTGAGTTGTGACATGCATTTTTCCCTTTCCCTTTCTGCTTATTTTCTACGACTTGAGCCATTGGAGCTCTTTTTCATTATCTTGGCTCATGCTTGCATTGCTGGTCGTGGAGTGACCTTTTTCACTAGTAAAATTTCTAATCCCTTGTGTTTTCATTTGAATCCACTACCATTGTTACTGATTTTGCCAAATTTGGGTACTAGGTGTGTTTGTTGAGCTTGAAATTTGCATAATGATCTCGTTGAGGGTTCTTGATGAGTTTTGAAGGAAAATGAGGGGAAAACACTATGATTTCTATCCCTAGAGCTATGTATGTTGCTTCCTTGGGTTCATGGCCACTTGGCATATCATTTCCACTGAAATAAAGCTCTGCACTTTATGATTGAATCGATTTGAGACTCGCCATTATTGACTGGTAAGTCACCTCCTTGCATAACCCTTTGTTCCCTTTTGAGTTTGAAAATGTGAAGCTCTAGGTGTTCTTGCATTCTAAGGTAAGTTGAGGGTTTTAGTGCTTTCTGATATGTGAATTCCATTCCTTGTAAAAACTTGGCCATCTTTGATTCTAAGATTTATATGTCGTGGTTCTCGAGAATTTGTAGAGGGAAATCGATGTAAAATTCGGTGGTCTTCCCTTTGATTATTCTCCACGAGTTGGAGGTCCTTCTATCTTGAACCGACCCTTCACATTTTCCAGTTTGGTGAGGGTTTTATTGTTGAAATATAGCTTTTGGTTTTACCCATCATACAGCCTGAGCATATTGGATGTGTGATGGTTTTTTGTCATTTTTAGCTTGACTGTTGTGTATTGTCCAGTTCCTATGCATTCAGATCTAATACCATTGTTCTTTCTGTGAGCTCTCTATTTTTATTAGAGCCTCTACCATTGGGTTTGATTTTACCTAGATGGCCATAAAATTTGGGATTCCACTGGTTACTAGTATAAGATTTTTTCTGATTTTACTTTTATGGTTGACATTGTTGAAGAAATCTATGCTTTTGATGTTGTTTCTACGACTCGAATAGGATTTGTGATTTTTCCATTGCTCTGTGTTTATGTTTTTCCGAGCATTTGTATCCTAGAAGTTTTGATTTGTATGTGAGGAGAGCTCATTTTTTAACATTGGATTTTAGCTCAGGGGTTTCAACTTGTTTCTTCCCTAAAGACTGTCGTTTCTGTATCATAGAAGATTTTGGATCCTTTTCTTTGGCTTCCATGTATGAAATGAGCGATACTGAATCACTATTATAGAAAACCAAGTAGTTAAAATATGTTCTTACCATTATTGAAGCTTGATTTTGTTTCTTATCAAAGCTTAACTGTTGTGTATTGTTCAGAAATTGGAGTTCAGAATGTGCATCAGATTTTGCTATTATCAATGTATAGCTTTGGCTATGTGATTTATTTTTATCTCTTAAACTGATACTCAAAACTCTATATCTGGATATTCTTTACTTCTTTTCCAATAATGTTGATCTTGTGATATCTAAATCGTGACCTGATTGTTTTCTGAAAACCCTTTTTCATTCTGCTTGAGCATAATGAGCTTAAATTTGATCTTTGGCTATGATAACATGTTTGATTCAAGGTTGAGAAGGCTTCTCCCTTTCAAATCTCTGCTTGGTGTTTAATGCATAAATTTAGATGATTGAACCCTTGATAATTTTGAGAAGACTAAGAAATTCTGATCCTTTTGTATTATGAATCAATGCTTCCATCTGTCAAGTTGGTAAACTGATAGTCCAATGGTACTATGATTTAAAATTTTAGGATCTACAAATCAATGCACCTTTTAAGCTTTGTAATTTTTGAATAATGTAGTTTGTTTCAGTCTGAAACACTTGAAAATAGTATCATTATTTGTTGTTCCCATCTGTAATTTATATTGCCTTCTTTGTCTAATGACTATATGTTCATCTGTAAACACTGTAGCTTACTTGTAACTTAGAGATGTTCTAAGATGCATTATACTTTGAATAATTTCTTCGAATATGAGTTCTTGTCACTTCATACTTACTCCATTGTATTCTAGATCAAGTTGTTGATTTCCTTTGAAAATGAACTAGTGAGTTGAATGAATTTATCTTGAACCTCTTTCAATCTATTACTCACATTGTATAGAGAATTTGATGCATTTGTATCATGTCCTTGGAAATCAAATGAGGATTTTGCAAACCACTATGGCTTGAGTTCCTATGTGAAGTGGTTTGCTTTGTTACCATTTCTCTACCCATAAAGTTGTACTACTTCTATTTCTCATATACTCGTTGAAAACTGTTGTAATCATTTTACTTTTGGGGCTATTACTACTTGCTACACTTTAATTAAATCTATAAGTCCTCTTGTTCTTACAAGTTCTGAGTTTTAGTACATGTTGATCCAGTTGATGTTGTAACCATTTATGGTATAACAAACTTTAAGCATGCAATTTGTACCATATAAATAACTCTTGTGTTATATGGCTGTTCTGAGTTCATGATCTTTGAAATCTGACTTGCAAACTAAAAATTGTGTAAGAGGGTATGAAACCCATAAGAGAGGATCATGAGGGATGATGTGCATCAAATGACATGTGAATAATAGCGTGAAGAGATCTCGAGAGGAGTGAGCATCAACTGAATGTGCATGCAAAGATTCGACAAACAAGTAGAAACTCGATAAGCCACAAAACTCTCCTCTATCTCATAGATCCAAAGGGGTGTACAAATAGGAGGTGTTGAGTAACCCCTAATACATAGTCATGACAATTCGAGTGGAGAGGGGGAGTTACATTCCCAAAATAGAAGTGTAACTCCCAATGATGCATATGACGCATTGACGCACTGACGTGTAAGAGAATCTCATGATGACCCCTAAATGACACGTGGACCTACGATCTCACATAAGTGAGATGACTCACCTAATGATGTGGAAAATAATACACACCAACACCCCCCCTTCATCGTAACTTAGGATGAGGTGGCAAAATCAGAAATGAGAAATGGGTCCCGACACAAATCCTGATGAGGTACCCATGTATAAGAAACTCTCGAAAAGTGGATTAAAAGGAGAAAACCAAGTGGGAAAAACTCCCCCAAAGAGAGACAAGTCCACTCTCTAATCTAAGAAAGATGCCAAAGATGGGTCCCAACCACAGACTGAGCTTGTAAAGGTACCCATGTATAAGAGGCAATCTCTCGAAAGAAGAAGAAGAGAGAAGAAGAGGGAGATGAGAGGAATGCAAAAGATGCCATGGACGGATCTGAACTTTACAGCTCTAGGAAGTCTCCCAGAAGAATGTTGATGACGAGATCCTCTGCCTCTGGATTGAAGAAGAGCCACTCATGCCAAACTGTGTGCCTACCTTAGGAAGGACAAAATGATGTAGAAGTCTACCCACTCCATGAAGGAAATCGAAGGTGGAAGCACAAATAACTCTGAGTCTGGTCCTCGAAAGTGTGACATAGGTCTAGCAAGTGAGTGCAAAGGAACCGAAGGCAATGTCACAAGTACAAAACTATAAGAGTGTGAAGAGTGAACACCCGCAGAAAGGATATCCAAGTGATGTGAAGGTAATAGAACCCCCACAACAGAAAAGGGATCCATAAGCAAGGGTGGATCAATGGAGGTCTCGAAAAAGTGGAAGTGGTAAGAGTCCCAGAAGGGGCACTCCCAACAATGGAGATGATGGACTCCTCTGAAATACCTATAGATGGATGAGGAACTTGTAGTGCATCACAAGTGTACTCTATGAAAAGATGACTAAGGTCAGGTAGATACTCATCCCAATGAGGGGGCTCAACAAACATAAGAGCGATGTCAAATAGGTATGAGTCATCCAATGAAGGTAAAGGAGTGGAAGGGGCCTCACACACTAAAGGTGGATAAGACGCGGGTGTGATGACTGTATGAGACTAAATAGGAGACTGCTCGATATCTGATGAGATGTGGGATGTGTCAACACTCTTTGAAATAGTGAGAGAAGGAGGAGAAGATTCCTCTGTAGTACTCTTGACATTAGAATTGGGTGCACAATCCTCATCATCAGAAGTAGAACCAAGCAAGTCTGTGTCAGTGGAACTATCATCACATGAAGAAAAAGAGGAGACCACTAGATCAGAAGCAACAATAATGGCAACAATATGTGAAGGGTCTCCATAGAGGGACTGAAGAATGCTCTAGACACATAGTGGGGAGGATATGAGTCTACCACATGAAACCAGAGAGATATGGAGACATGCATCATCAAGTGACCAAAAACATGGTTGCAAGTGTCAAGGAAGTCCTCCAGATGACGATGATTAGTGGGTGCAGGAACTAGCCCAAGTAAGAAGGGTGAAAGACCCTCGTGAGCGAAGTAACGTTCCATGGAAGCATGCCAAGCTGAATAGTTCCCTCTCCCGGTGAGAAGTGGCGGAGGCTGTAAAGAGATCCTATGATGCTCAAGTCTAGAAAGAGCACCCTCCATGATGTGGAAGCAAGAAGTGCAAGGTGCACAAAAGCAAGACGTCGGACTCGGCCGATAATGCATTTGTGTGTAAAAGCCCAAGAGTACTAGTGAACCCCGAATGCAGCACTTTATAAAGTAGTGCATTTACAAAACTGACAATGTCATCACGTAATGTGTGAGAAATCATGCAACTTTGACTAAAGAAGCGCTAAAAAATGAGCAACGAATCAAAAGTTATAGCAAAAATACAATTCCCACAACTGATGGAAAATGCCAATGAACTTTGCAAACTGATTAAAAAAGTGCCCGAAATGGGTGCAAAGGGTGTCATGTGGGTACTCATTGGAAACGACATCAAATTTTAGGTAGGGTTTATTTTTCTTCATGAGGGGGATTAGCCTCTTGCCAACCCCTGGACCTCACCCTCTGTCTTCGACACGCGTAGAAGGGCATAATACAAGCAAAAAAGAAGCCCAAAAATCAATTACAATGCCATGAAGGAATGTTTTGCCTCAAAACATTAAAAAAGAGGGATTTTTTTAACCTGCAAATAATTCTAAAAGGGAGTGGGCCTGAGATGAGGTGTCACGCCATGTGTTGAGCAGCTGGAAATGGACTGCCTGGTCTCTGTTGACCGAGTTAAACATGAGCTGGTTGGGTGCTAGGCTGAATCCAGAGTGTGCAATGTAAATCAAGCTGGAGTTAGCTCGTGCCAACGGTGTGTGAGCCCATGTGTTGCCAAGGAGTGGTTGAGTGTCAAGCTACGTGCCAGTGTTGTTGGGTGAAACCGCCGAGTAGAGTTGATGCATTACAGTGCGAGAGGTGAAAACGGTGGAGAGTGCTCAAATAGCTAGGCATGGAGGACTCACCATGAACGGTTAAAGGCTAAGTGGGCACAGAGTTGTCAGTCAAATGGAAGCACGAGGAGACAGGTCACAAAAATAAGTGCGTTCACGAGAGGAGGCATGAGGAGGTGCGTGTAGGTGCATTGCTAGTCAAACGTCGAGGAAGGAAGAAGAGAGCAGTTCGACCGGAGCAGGAGCACAAAAATGAAGAGTGCAGGGATAAAAATGTAGGAGCTTTGTTTAATGTAGGAGCATGCGGTCCACAGTGGTCTGTAACCTCTAAAAAAGCAACCTAAAACTATAATATACCCCCAAATGCACTCGTCGTGTTGCCAGAACCCCGAGAATGAGCCATGAATCAGCCTAAAATTGTAGAGTTAGCTGTGACAAGGCACAAGCACAATGCAACAAACAAAAATGATCCCATTTAACCAAGGCACGAGCTCGAGTTGATTGTTACACCACTTGTATTTGATGCACCAATGGATAATGCAATAGTCACAAATGCTCAAGTCACCAAAGCACGAGGAGTAAGATGACTTCGAGTTGGATTCCAAGGCACGCAGGGGCCAATGAGTAGACCTAAGGTAGAGCACGGTGCAACCAATGTCCAAATGCAAGCTAAAGAACCGTGAATGCAAACACATGAGATGCATCCTGAATTCACCTGATCCAACAACACCTGCAATGGCACAAAATTCGGAGGATCCAAGGTGAATGCACAACACGGAGCTCAAAGACCAAGTGCCCAAAAAACCATGAACGAGCAAATCCACAGAGTCAAAATCAACCACCGAGAGTGATCAAAAGAAAAAATATTCGAGGTGAGAGGTATCAATACCTAATGCTTGCAAAAGCCATAAAACCACGAACACCCCAAAAAAACACCCACGATCACATGAACAACTGGACAAGAGGTATGATGCCCAAATCAGTGTAAGAAGAGCATGAACAAATATCCATTAGAAACACGCATGAGAGAACTTAATATCACCCCGAAAAGCTGGAAAACACGCACGAGCAACACCGAAGAGTGCACGGATCCACAAGATCCACTCTGATACCATGTAAGAGGGTATAAAAATCATGCAAGCGAGGATCATGAGGGATGACGTGCACATCAACCGACGTGTGAATGACATCGTGAAGATATCTCAGGAGGAGCGAGGATCAACCAAATGTGCATGCAAAGATTTGAAAAATGGGCAGAACCTCGATAAGCCACAAAAATCTCCTCTATCTCATAGATCCAAAGGGGTGTACAAATAGGAGGTGCTGAGTAACCCCAATGTAGTCATGACAACTCAAGTGGAGAGGGGGGTATACATTCCTAGAATAGAAGTGTAACTCCCAATGACGCATATGATGCACTGACGCACTGATGCGTAAGAGAATCTCATGATGACCCCTAAATGACATGTGGACCTACGATCTCACCTAAGTGAGATGACTCACCTAATGATGTGGAAAATTATACACACCAACAAATTGTTTGTGTCACATTGCATGTTGTCCTTGGCTAGATTCATAAAATATGGAATATAAAAATCCTTTCAGTTTGTCTTGTTTTACCATTTAGTTTGGTATTCTTCTCTGCTTGTGCCATTTTCTACTTGATTTTGAATGTGCACTCTGTAATTCCTTAGTTGTACTGTATCATGAAGTAACTTGTACTTATCTGAATCTGTATCTTTGACTATACCATGCATTATCTCCTTTTTGTATTACTATTTGATTTATCTACAGCTTTCAAGCATGTATTAGTTTGAAATAACATGATGGAAAGATGTAAAATGTCCATTTTACATGGCGAAGCCTTGTCAAAATTTTCTCAGATTCCCTTTTCCATTCTATTTCAGTTGTAATTTCTCTTATTCCAGTTGTTAGAAATTGCAGCACTAAACTTGCATTTCTTTTATCAATTAGTACAAGCATATCTTTGTATACTTCAGCCTTTAGTTTGAACTGAAATAAATGTACTTTTCTGATTCAAGTTACAGAATGCAACACTTCTTTCTTCTGACTTGTACCTACAAATTTAGATAAACTAGTTAGAAAACATTAGGATTTTGGCCTCTATTATATTCCATAGTTTTTCTATTTGGTTCTTTCTGAGTGAATGAGTCATGTATGTTGTTACAGAATAGTGCTTTTATTAGTTATGCCTTTGATCTTGTGTAACTTATACCTCCTGATGCTAGGAGATCCACTTGCACGAAATTGGATAGTATAGGAATATGAACAAACCCTGAGCTTGTGATTGACAATATTTCCTTTTCTTATTTTTAGCTACAGTGCCATTGCTAAGAAATGAGGATGAAGATGGAGCAAAGATGGAGCTGGAAAGGCATCAACCGAAACAAAAGAAACCCAAGGCAATGATGGGTTCTTTCATACTCCTTTACTTTATTTTTCATGCATATGTACCTCTTACTTCAATAGTTGTAATTTACTTTTGAGTTACATCCCATGGCTTGTGGGAACATTTGAAATTCCTTATGAATTAAACATTGAATTCTAAAATGAGTTGTGTATTTATTTCTACATTTCAGCTTTGTATATGGATTGTATAATGAATTAAACAACTCAATAACATAATTGAATGTATTTAATCATGAAGGAAAGAACTTTAAAATACCTGTAACTTTAGCAATGAACTTTGACTTCTGTAATCTGCAACTATGATTTCTATTCCAAAACCTAGCACTTCATCTATTCTATATTTTAAGTCTTTATCAAGATTACACATCTGCCCTTTGGGGCTTTGTGTTCTTTTGCTAAAGACAATCATGAGATTGCATACTATGTGATCTGTTATGTTTTGTAACAACCCACATAGCTGCAAATTACATGTAGTCCTTAATTAATCTAGTAGAAAAATATTGAACTAAAAGAACATCCCCTAGATTAGGGTCACTTCACCAATGCCATCCATCATAACGAAGTTTCAAGTTTCCCATTTTTTCATGAGTGCAAAAAATTGTCAACAGTTGTTGTTACTCTTGCTTACATTGGCTTGTTCATGATCTCTCTATTACACATGCTAGTTAGATTACTTATATGTTATTTATATATATCATCCACACATGCACATTCACACATTTCTATAGTTCTGATCAAAGATATAGGTCTCTTACATGCAACACGAATGATCTCCTTCTACCCTTCCTACACTAGTTACTGGGGGCATCCACATTCGTCTCTCACAGGTGATATTGTTTCATTTTACACACTTTACATTACTTGGTTATACACACTTTTGACATACTAGTTATCTTTATAACATGTTAATGGGTGCTTCATGTGTAGCATTTGTTATGTAGGGATATTTGCTTCCATACTTGTTTGTTACATTATCTGCTATTGTTTGTTTTTGTATGCGGGCCTTGCCCTATGTTTGGTGTGCACATTTGTTTTTTGTTTGTGGCCATGATGGCCTTACATGTCTTGCGACATCATGAGTGATTTTGCATGTTTGTAGCATACTTTGAGTGGCTTAATATTTCTTCTTGTGTGTTTATTACATTGCTTAATAGCTTTTATACTGTTTTCTTATATTACACATTGTTTGTGTGCCTTGGTTTCTACCAAGCACTTTCCCATGTTACAACGTATATGCAGTTGGTCCTCTTTTGGGCCGCATTCTCTTATTAGTGATGTCGCATGCACCCCTAAAAGGGGGACATCATTTGAGGGTTTTACATACTAACACAACATGTTTACACCAATTCATTTTAGTGCACTTTCCACCCTTGGCATTTTGGGTTACATACAACAAGTGGGTTCAAACTAGTCTACGAACCCCGTACAAAGTGAATTTTACAAGGCATGGTGTCCTTATCATTCTAGGAAGTAGTTATAGACTTGGAGATTATAATGGGTGTGCCTTACTACACTACTTTGGCTAGTGGTGTTGGATCACCCAATAAACTAGGACGTACAGAGATCTCTTCACACACATTCAGGGAAGGAGTTAGAGCTTCGAGGATACAACATAATTCCTCCCTACACTTCTTCAGAGAGGTAACACACTAGCTTGGAGTTTGGAGTATTATATTCAAAACATATTATTTTGGCTTGGAAAAGTTCCAGTTTGGAGCATCTCCCACGTGTATTGGGAGGCAAATTTAGTGGCAATTTTTTTAGTGAACTAAGGCATTAATAGACGTGACAATGCCTTCATCTCCAGGTGAGTTGAAACATGGGAAGAGTTTACCACTTTTCTTTTAAATGATGGAGGATGCGTTTAATTGTCTTCATTATGCTTCATTACTTCTTATGTTTGTGCTTATTTGTGAGTCGTGGGGGTGGGACTCGCGTTTTCCTATGGATTATCCTCCACTTCCGAGCCTGTTTCTATAGAGTGAGTGCAGGGAGATGGCCTTTTCAGTGATATCTCTCGTGCCCATCTCAACTCAGTTTTCTAGGTTGATTAAGCAGTGGGTAGTGCCATTCAAAGAATCATTGGCGAGGAGTATTGGTTAGAGGTAATAAGGAGGAAACTCTACTTATTGCTAAAAGTTTCATTAAGCCGTAATTTTGGTTAAGGTTGGAGGAGGTGATGGAAGGTGTGAAATTCATTCCTTCTATCCAAGAAGCTCGGGCAAATGGAATTTCATTGGAGGAGGCTCGTAGGGTTGTCACGACGCTTTCCATCAGAATGCAGAGCTTATGAAATTTTTCTCAGAGGTGTATGGATCATGTGTGGTGGGGGTTTCGGTAGGGTTTAGCTTTAGAAATTTGGATGTTCCTGGCTTAGCGGCCCAAGTGTCGGTTGACGCGGAGGTGACAGAACAATTCAAGCAACAAATCGGCTTCACATATAATTTCACGCTTTGTCGGGCTAAGGAGGGTGCGGTGGGCCGGAGGGCTTCGGAGGTTGGCTCGCTCGGTTCCGGAGTTTAGGGTCTCAGCCCATCATGGGGCTCGTTATTTGTTTCTTCTGGTCTTTTTGTTGTGTATTGGTTCTTGTTGGCCCTCGCTTGTATCCGGTGGTTTTCTTAGTTCCTTGTTTGCATGCAGTTATTTTCGGCTCTCGCTTTGCATGTAGGTCGTGTGGTTTTAGCACCTTTTGGTCTTTTTGTTGTCAGGTGGAAATTGAAAATCTTTATGTTGTAAGGGTTCATAGCTCCCGGTAAAAGTGTTTAATGATAAAAAGGAATTAATAAAATTGATAAATTAATTTTAAAAATACATAAGAAATATTGATCAAAATTAATAAAAATTATAATTTCATAAAAACTAATAAAAATGAAGAATTAAAATTAATAAATTTTAAAAAATAACAAAAATTAATAAAAATTGAAAAAAAAATTAAAACTAGAAAATAAAAAAAAAATTAAAATTAATAAAAATAAAAATAAATAAACTTACTTTTTAAAATAAATAAAAATTAGAATTATAAAAATTAATTGAAAATTTAAATTATAAAAAATCATTTAATTTTTTTTTAATAAAAAGTAAAAATTCATTAAAAATAAATAAAAATTAGAATTTCATGAAAGTTATTAATATTTATTATAAGAACAAGAGTCGCAATGTGACTAGTCCCCTACCAAGGTGTTTGTTGAATTGTTGTAAAGGCAATAATATTATTTTTGTAGAAATAATTAGCATCGATGATTATTGTCGTTGTCCTGCTTAACTTGCATTTGTTGATTCTAGCTAGCGTCGCTATGCTGAATTTGTTTTTGCAGAACTTGTAGCTAGTTGTAGATGAACAATTTTCATTTTCAGATCATGATACTATTGAATTTGCAATTGCAAATTCTGCTGCTGATGCATTTTGGATTTGAGTCATAAATGTCTTAAATTTTAGTTTCTCCAGCTACAATTCCAAATTCATGGCAAGGAGGACCTGAGAAAATGTGACATATAATAAAAATGAAGATAAAATTCTAGTATTCTCATATGCTTTTGGTTTTCGCAACCATTTTTGTAGCTATCATTGGAGAAGGAGATACAATTTATTTGGGTTCGGGACTTACCACAAACCATACAATTGCCTTGAAAAATGGCCAATTTGTGCTGGGATTCTTCAGCCCCAGCGATAATGGTAAGTGGTATATTAGCATCTGGTACGCTAAAATACCACTCAGAACCTATTTTTGGGTCACCAATAGGGGAAACATAGTTAGCGGTGGCCCTAAAATTTACATAAAAGGGTTGCTTTGCCACTATGGAGGCCAACAATACCTTCGTTTGGGAGACGAAAAACCATTCGAGGGCTTCCAATGTCATGATTATGGATTTTGACAACCTGGTTTTAATGGCGGAGGACATTAATAAAAAGAAAACTATAAAGGATAAGAAGAATAATAGTAGTATTGTGATTTGGGAGAGCTTCGATAACCTGACAGACACGTGGCTGCAGGGAATGAAGATCACATATGGTAAACTTCTCTCGTCATGGAAGAGCCTAATGGATTTGGTGCCTAGATATTTTAGCTTGTGGTTGAATTTAGCATAGAATGGTGGAAACTCCCCCAAAATTAGCCAATTCTATTCTTTGGCATAACTCTACTGTGTATTGGAGCAATGGCAAGTGGACTAACAAATTTATGTGTGTCGTGGAAATAACCGTGAAATATAAGTAGATTTTGACAAACCCCGACAGTACATGATATCCTTCTACACTCTTTCTCAACATGGATTAGGTGCACATGTTCCATTTACACTTTTTCATTTGCGTATTTTATATTCACATGCTTTTTACATTCATATACATGTGTCTTTTACATTACATTTTTACACATATATACATACATATTTGACTACTTCATTATTTTATCCTCGCAGTCCGGCCTTATAAGAAACAAACATGCAAATGGGGGAGCAATAATCGATGCATACATTTTGGTGCACAATTTACAATTTTTAATTCATTTTTTTTTTTTAAAGTGGTTTTTATAAACTCCATTCTACATGCACTCAAAAAAGAAAACTAAAAAATGACTTTTTTTTCTCAAATTTATGGGGGTGCACACACAAATATTTCATTTTCAGGGTATGTGCACTTTGAAAATTAATAAAAAAATTATATATTCATCCAAAAATTATGAAAAATTAATGGGACCTCGTACATGGTCTTAGATAACTTTCTACTAAAGGGATTTAAAAGAAAATTTATAGAACTCAAAAATGGGGGCGTACACACAATAGGTTCTTATCTTTTTGACACAAAAATAGACATACTTTGTGTGCGCACCATATTTGACCCTCTTAATCTCAACCATTTAAAAAAAAAGTAGTTTAGAAACTAGATTCTCAGCTCTATGGTACTTATTCTTATCACTTTGTCAAATTTTGAGCCTAAGCATGCCAAATTATTCGATGAAGTTTAGGTTTCGCTGATTTTAGGAAAAAGGTGTCCCTTTTTACCCCTTTTTGTCCCCCATCTCCATGCACTTACCCGTGAATGAAACTACCTGAGGCTATGTAATTTTTAGATTTTAAGATTGTTCACATATAGAATTTTGATATGTCAACTAGTAACTCATTAGGTATAGGTATACACAATGAATGCTCAGTAGGAGTACTAGTCTCAACAACAACATATGTATCTAGGGTGTCTATAGGAATAGGTTATGATGAGGGAGTGACTGAAATTTATTATTATGTATTATCCATATCTAATTTATGATATAAATAACAATCAACATCAACATCAACATGGAAAATTTGATGCAATAATGGAAAGTAGAAGAGATATCTTGCATATCATTGTTCCAATGATGTCTGAAGAGTAAATTGTATTGCAAATAGGTTTCCATAATGTGAAATGTAGTGGATGATGTCTTAGGACCAACAAGTAGGTCAAAAGTGATAGAGCAGGTGTGTAGAGAAGGTTATCCTAGTAAATCCATGTACATATAGTAGGAGATTGATTAATTGCAAGATGATAAATACCATTCTTTGTAAGAAATGATTTATGACATGTGTTAAGACTAGAAATGTTATATATTATAACCCTTTTATGAAATAATCCTTGAATGCATGTAGTAATGAATAAGGGCACATTGAATCATATCATTATTGTGTGATATCTTAAATGGTTTTATGTGTTCTAAATATTGTTTTAGCTTTTAGGATTCACCATGGACGCCACCAAATCTGGGAACTCTACAACTATATTCATAGAAGCTCGATGAGATTCTCACAGTCGACAACACAACAATAATTTCTATTCTATTTAAACCCCAAGACTTCTCTATTTCAGAATCTTTGAATGCATATGGTGATGAATAAGGGTGGACATCGAATCATATCATCATCATGTGAGATATTATATGGTTTTATGTGTTCTAATTTTTTCAAGGTTTTGGGATTCACCGTGGATGGTGCCAAAACTGGGAACTCTGCAACTATATTCACAGAATCTCGATGATATTCTCACAATTGACAACACAATAATAATTTCTATTCTATTTAAACCCCGACACTTCTCTATTTCTGTTTAAACTGTATAATAAGATTTTATCTAATACCCTAAATCGTAAAGCCATAAAAATGAAACCTTGAACAAAATGCAAGAAAGTGGAAAAAAATACCCGAATGCTGATTGGGAAGTTGTAGACAGGAGCAAAATTACCCAAATGTAAGAGAAATACCCAAATTGGAGATTCCAATAATTTCCAAGCTTTTGCGAGAGGGGTGAGCTTCTATGAGACGGAGGAAAGAGCCGAAGATTGCAAGGAATGGAGGAGGTCGATGGAATGGGGGAGGGATGCTAAAATTAAGTCTAAAAAGGCACGAGAAGGTGACAATGTCCTGCCTATTAGATTCCTGTGCCAAGGTTCCAACTGTCTGTTTCCCGTTCAAATAATCCAGTGGTTACAAAATTAGTTTGGCTGGTATCATGCCACGCTGGCATGATCTTGTTTGGAAAAGTATGATGAATATGGATGGGGTATATGCACAGGGACCATGGGATATGGATGCGGGTCATGGGATCCTATCGCTAGGACAACCTCATGATAATCCGAGTGAATATTACCATGTAAGTTAATTTTATGACTTAAAGATAAATATAGAATATAATAATTTAAATCCTGAAAGCTTTATTTTTCTGAACCAGTATCTTTTTATGTAAAAGGATAGTCTATCAAATTCATGATAACATTCCCTCATGTATGTATATTTCTTTACCATTTATCATAGTTGTTGTATATGGGGCCTTATGTATATAATTAACAATATACATGGATTCTGGATTATAACGCATATGAGATGAAAAGTTGGAAAATAGCCATGTCTACTTGGATGGAGTGACAAATTTTCAGTATGAAAGTAGGAAAAAAATCATTATAGATGAATATACACTTTAGTGCATGCCACACCATACTCACACCTTACTGGCTTGATTGGACAAGTGCAATGCATGGTGTTTCTTATTGTGTATATCAATAGCCACCATGAACAAACACACCATGTCCACCTCAATGTTTATTGTCCTTTAAAGCACAATGTTTGTTGTAGTTTAAGTTTTTGTTGCCTTATCAACTCCTCAAAATAATTTTCAGTCACAAAGTATAGTGACTGAATACTATACTTTTTAGTTCAATTGAAATAATTTTTGTCAATGGACCAATCACAAATAATAATTTTTTCATCATTGAATTTCTAGTGTTTTTATTCAATTTAAACAATTTGATAATTTAACAAATAAAAAATCATTTAACTACTTTTTCATTGGTTAGTTAAGGATGATTTCACAAATTTGAGGCCTTATTGCAGCATTGATTTATCTAAAAAATTAACACTTAAATTCTTAAATTGACATGTGTACAAGCTTTAATGATGGATAAGACATGTTATAAAATTCATTCCTTTGATTCTATATGTCCCACTCACTAGCTAGTTGCTGATGTAGAAAACATTAATAACATTTATTTACATTTTCTAGTGATTATTCTTATTTATTAAATTTCAAATCTATAGCATTTTTTAGATCTAGAAAATTTATTTATTGAAAAAACCTCTAGAATCTTGTAGATTTTCTACTGAGTAGTTGGGTCAATTGAAAATGTGAATATTGCAGCAATGATCTGCTTTAAATATTTTTTTTTCAAAAAAAAAGGTACATCCGTGTCTGTAGATCAAAGGAGGTTCTACATTTTCAAGGATAATATCCTTTGCAAGTCCTTTTCTAAGGGAATCCCCCGCTTCAAAGGAAAACTTGCCAACACCCTTCAACTTGTAGGTGATCAAGAAGGATTATGCTAAGAAAACAACCAAGAAATCTAGGTTGAAGGAATTTACCAAAGTTGTTAACTAAAACCACATCACGCCCACAAGGTAAATAAAATATTTTTGTTTCTATATGCATTACTATATTCCCAAGTACTTTGTGATGATATTAGCAACAATTTTACTCAATTATCTCATTTAAGAAAGATTTCTGAACTTACTCAATGTGGCCAATTTTCAGCTATGTCACAACTTTTATACGATTTTGCATTTGAATGATCATTTAATAGCCTAAACATTTCCTAGAATATGTATGGTGCTGATGAATGTGGTTGTCTTCTTCACACAACAAATATCCCTCATCATTTGTACAATGCTAAAGGAAGTTGAAAATGTTGGGGGCCATGTTCTCCTTTTTGACACAGATCTTCCTTCAGAAATTTAGAAACTTATACACTGACACATGTTAATTGCGTCTGTAATTTTCCTTTCATTATTGTGTCGCATTTTTTTAGTTAATAATTTTAAAATCAGTGTTTCTTTTGACTTGCATAGTTGAAATTAGTGGACTAAATTGACTTATTCGAAGGCTCCACTTCTATTTTGTTGCAGAAGCTTAAATTTTTACACAGAATTGACATTTAAATATTGGAAATGTCACAGACAGTTTTGGCAATCATGATACTTTGAATAATAGCCCAAGTGTAGTAGAACTTATCCATTTGGTACTAAATATTTTGGAACGGATCTGGATTTTTACCACGTAATTGGGCTTGCAGTTAGGAATTTTATTGACAATGGCAGTAAACGATCTGAAAAATTATAATGTAATAGTAGTGCAAATAGGGACTACATTGAGGATATACTTGGGGAAGTTTAGTATGTCCCATGTTCTGGTAGCCACAACTACTCTTGCAACACTAACTGGTTTTGTTTCTCTAAAATAGTATTCTTAACAATATTTTCTTGCATCTTAAACTGAAATATATCTTTGTCATGTTAGTTAGAAACCTCTCACATAACCCTGCTCTAGAAGTTATGATCCTTGAATTATTATAAAGTGCATATCTCTAAGTTACAAATTGGTTGCTCAATGTAAATTATAAAATAAAAACTAGAAATAGCTTTGGTGACCTCTAAGAGAATAACTTCATCTACAGTCTCATACTTCATAAACCATTAGATCTCATGGATCTTAATAAACTTATTTACGCATGCACTTGTTTTCAATTTTGTAGAATCCCTGCTATCAAAATGCTTATCGATATTTTTTCAATGATTTCTCAAATGAAGGCCATTCCTTATAGTTATAAGCATTCCTTTTTTTTTTCTATGCCTTTTTGATTAAAATTTAAAATCTCTTTACAATGTGTACAACCTTACTAGAAAAAAAAAATGTACATTTTGCAGTTGCATAATATACATCTCTAAATGCATTTGTACAACTTCTTGCTCAAGATATCATTAGAATGCTTCACTTCATCAGAACTTATAAATTACAATACTTGTTTCTATTCTTCCACCTTTTATCACTTAAAATACAATAAACAACCAAATCCTTGACTTGAAAAAAACATAGTTTAACCTTCCAACATTGCAACACATCACTTGTCATTTTGATTTCAAGCAAAAACAAAAAAATAAGACTAAAAATTGTATACCATAACATCAATCATGCAAAAACATAAAATCTAGCACATCCTTCTTGCGTCATGCATGGTAAGAACTGGTTGCCTCATGGCTATTGTTTTTTATAGGAACAAAAGGGAAAACAATTAATTTGGTGTAACATTGGAAAGAGAAAGGATGGGATATGCATTAGTCTTTGAGTCGGTGAGCATGATAAATAACTCCGAAAGTAAGTCATTTATCTTCAAAAAACCTCCAATGTGTATAGTAAATGAGGTAAATGTTAACCCTACCACTTTGTGGATAGTGAGAGACCAAGCCCTTTAGAAGGTTAGTTCACTGAGTATCAAGATCTCTTTTTGTAATTATGGAGCTTGGCACCCAAAAGGGTGAATGGATATTATAAGTAGACCAAAGAAAGTTGTCGGACTTGATAACCACAAAGAAATGTAGTTATTGAGGTTTTGTACCTCTTTTGTAAATGATAGAGATGAAATCCCCAATTGCATCAATGAATATATTTCAAAAAAATTATGAATTTAACAATTATTATGGTGGTCCACCGATTTGTTTCCTAGCTACATATACAATGAGAAATGAAAATGCAATATTTAATCTTCTAGAAGAAACAAATTGTATGAGACGTGAGGCATTTTTTCATTAAAATGATCCTTTACATTTCATATACTTAGCATAAGTTATCAGAAAGAGACTTGGAATGGCTCACTTCCTTTTTATGAAAGAGTTTTAACAAGGTGCCTAAAATTGTAAAGCTTCTCAACAAGGTTGAACTATAAGATTTGTCAACATACATTGGGAAGTCCTTGAAAAGGGGCGGTTGGGAAAAGTCAATAACAAGAATGATTGACCGCCCTCCGAATGGGGCCAATATTTGGCAAGGGGATACCTCTCGGAAGTGCATATTAATAAGGGAAATTAATTTTTTCTCTACAAATCCCATTTCTTTGATGATAATATAGTAAACATGTTTGAGAGATTCTTGGAAAGTTGCAAGAGATTTCCCTTCAAGGGTTTCATTTCCTTGATAGGCGTTAGAAGGCAAGCACATATGGTGGATGTGGAGATGTTGAAATAAACAACACCCATTGGAGTGAGGAAAATCATTAGGTGATGTAAGTGCATATTTGATAGTGTTGATGATGTAATATTTCCTGATGTAGTAATTGAAAACTTATTTTGGCATTTTCCATTAATCAACAAAAAATTTGATAGTAAAGACAAGAGTGCAGAAGTGATCAAATATATAAACCAAGAAAAAAGATCAGATATATACATACGAGAGATGGATGGAAGGAGGGAACTGTCAACCATTTGGAGAAACTAAATGTCACATAGGAATATCTAAAAAATGTGTGTTATGCTAACATTCCTCACCTTAAATCATTGTTTTTAAATATCATATTTCCATATAGTGGACACCCCTTATTTCAAACATGGAAAAAAATTACACTCTCCGTGTAGCCTACTCACCTTTGAGGTGGCATGTCATCTTTTTGGCTTCATGGTCTTGGTGACACCTTGATTTTTCCTTGTAGGATTACCACAAACCTTGAAGTGAAAGAAGTACATCTCTCTGCTAACACCTTCGGTGGTTTCCTAGATTACCATAAACCTATAGTTTTCTATTTGCAGATTAATCAAAAACCTATAGGTGGCAGGAGGTCTCAACTATACACTTTGGTGGTTTCTCAAATTTCCAAAACCCTTTTCCAAGAACCAAGTGCTACTTTAGTGATTTTGATTCTCATAATATTTTTCATCAAGATGTACCAAACTGGAAAAATAATGCTCAACATTTTTCTTTAAAAACACACTACACACAATAAAAAAATACTACGCACAACAACAAACACACTAACAAAGATGTCACCATAATAATGATGTGACCATGTTGTATGTGATTGACGAGAGGATACCAATTGTCCTCCAACCTCCGTGTATCCTCTAGCCTCTAGTAAGTTGCTACTTAGTTAGCAAATATGGATTTGAGGCTCATTATGATTAAAACAATCTCCACACATCTTTTGATCTTTTGAATGCTCGTTGCTATATAAGACGCTACTTTGGTTGTTCCTCTTTAGGATATTCTCCATGATGCTTTGGTAGTCTTCCTTGTGGAGAGGTATGTCACTCAGATGCAGCCATATCAACCCCTCAAACAGAGATAGGGATCCAAATTTCAAATCGGCTGCATCATTTACAGAGTTGGAGAGGTATGTAAGGAGGACCAATAGTTTTGGCACAGATTGTTTCAGCGGTTCATTTTCTTAACAAAGATGGATAGGCATGCAAGGAGGATCGGGATTTGTGGCACGGACTAGGGTCTGCTATATTTGGATGGATTTCCTATTCCAAAACTCTTATTTGTGAGGAAAAGTGAAACATTTTCTGCTACATATATAATAGCCAGCCTCCGATACCAGTGTGACCACCATCTACAATACAGGGGCACCACTAGTAACAACTTTGTTCCCCTCATGTAACCCCAAAAACTCACTTATTATCATTTACTCGTCTATGGCCTATGAGTAAACGAGGGCTTTAGACTCGTGAGCTACCCCAAAAATCCTGCGTGGGATCAACAACGGAAGGGTTGTTGGAGGCTTTAATAACATTTCATTCATCACGCTAGGTTTAACTATTTTGAAAGCTTATTATTATGGCATCAATGGAGTGTTTACTAGAGATTTCCCAGACAACCCTCTATTTCCATTTAATTACTCTCAACAAAATCTACCACTGATTATTTAGGAGCCCATTTTGGGGACAAAAGTAATGTGCAAATAGTGTTTCAAAACAGGGCATTATTACCATACAGGACTATCCTATACATTTTCATGGCCATGATGTTTTCATTGTGGGTCAGGGATTTTGTAAATATAATCCGCAAACAGATCCTGCCAACTTCAACCTAGTAGATCCTCAGATGTTTGAACACCGTGGTATTTCAACATTGGTTTATCATTTTGTGGGTATTTTCCTAAACAAGTGATTATTGATGTGCTACAGTGGCTACATGGCTCCAGAGTATGCAATGTGAGGGAAGCTTTCGGATAAAGTAGACTTTTATAGTTTTGGAGTGCTATTGCTTGAGATTTTGAGTGGAAGAGAAAACACCGATATTCATCCTTCACAGGGATTGCAAATCTGTTAGAATGGGTAGGTAACTGGATTTTTCTCATCATCCTTTTTCCTTAAGTAAGATTTATCAATGTCAGGCAGCCATGATTTAAGTGAATACCATGTGTGATGTAGACATGGAGACTATATGTGGGAGGATATTTTTTTGGATATGTTAGATTCAATGGTAAGAGAAACATGTTCGTAGGAGCAGGCCTTGAGATGCATTCATGTCAGGATTCCGTGTGTGCAAGCTGATGCAACTGTTCATCCAGCTATGTCTACTGTTATTATGCTGATTTCTAGCAGTTCAGTGACATTGCCAACTTCAATCTAGTGGGTGGGAAGCCATTAGATTTATAGCTGATAATCCAGTAAACAAATTTGTATTTTGTATTTGTGTTCTTTAATCTAAGACTTGATGTTTTGTACATCAACTAAATTAGAGTGTGTTTTCTTATCTTTTGGAATAACATGATTAGATGGCATTGACACCATTTGATTTTGGAGTGTTGTGCTAGGTTCGATGGATTTTGTTGTCCTGAGAGAAACTATCAGAGTTGTTTTGTGTGTAGGTATGTAGCCCACTTTCCATGTTGTTGTTTTCAGCGTGTGCATTTGTTTGCTCTGTTCTATTTTGTTATGGGCCCTGTTCTGGTTAGGGTTTGAGAAATTATTGTTTTGTGTTAGTTCCCTTGATTGGCTTGTGTTAGTTCCGTGGGCATTTAAAAACCTGATTCAAAGTCTTCCCAAAATCAATATTGCTGAATATGCACACCTTTGGACTAAATAGAACATTTCTTTAGGACTTTCGGCAGCTTGATCAGTTCGAGATTAGAATGAAATGTTTGATAGAAATCTATTTAGTCATGCAACAAGCTTTCTAATGCTATATATTGTTCTTGCATGAGCACAAGAGGAAAGCATGTGAGTTGTTTGTCAAAATACCTCTACAAAACGTAGCCATAAAACAAAATTTGTAGTTATGATATATATATATATATATATATATATATATATATATATATATATATATATATATATTCTCTGAATTTTTAACCGTGGCATGTTTAAATCATGCGTAGAGATGCAAGGGAAAATATCACAGGTAAATGGTTCCCGAAGAGCCTTGAGTTTTAGCGTCTGGCAGTTGAATTGAAATCCAAGGTTTCTTTATTTTAGGATGCCAGATGTGGCTGATATAGTGATCTTAAAGGCCTACCCCAGCTTTGCAAGAAAAAGGATATACTTCTGGTGATGTCTTTATTAAAACAATAGTAGTAAAGTAAGGAGATATTGTGGAAGTTTGTGATGGAAAGCTACTGGTGAATGTTGTTATCAAAATGAAGATTTCATTCTTGAGCCACCTGCATATGAGATGCATCCAGTGATTTTACGTAAAGGTTGTGTATTGTATTGGGTGCTAACCGCAATAACAGCTATGATTCCCATGTTTGAGGACCACTTCCTGTGAAAATATATTGGGAAGATCTATACTCTACTACTGGCCTCCTACTAGAATTAGAAATGTTGTTTATGAAGTGGAGACAACTGTAATATTAGATCACAGAGTAGAAGTGAAAATTACATTAACAGAGAACCCAGTCATAGTCGAGAACACATGGAGTGTAATACATGAATGAGATAGGGAAAGAATGTTGTTCTTATAATGTCTCAGATATCAGACCAAACTAGATGGACTAGGTTGATCAACCGAACAAATCAGAGAAGAAACCAATTTTCTCTGCAAGGGATTTTATAGAAGAAAGAGTGGTGATTCAAAATTCAACATTTTCAATCTTTGGGAAGTATGCACGTGAAGTATTTGACAAAATGCTCCAAGGGAATTTCAATTAAAAAGTGTTACTTTGTATGCAAATGGAAACGATAGCATGGGACATATAAGACTGGGCTAGCTTGGCATATGTTTTCAAGCTCATCAAGGATTATTGACACCTTTCCAATTCATTTTCCATGTTTTTCCAACAAGTTTGGAGAAATAGTCTGGTTCAAAGATGAGTGAATTATGAAAGTGAGCTTCAATGAGCATCCCAAGGACTTGACTGCATATGAGTTTGAGAGAATATGTTGGGAAGCTATGTTGATGATGATGGGTATTTTGGGAAGCTTGTTGATACTTTCTTCAATGCTTCTGAGGAGATGATTTTTAAAGGAATTATTGCCACTTGAATAGCAAACGGAAAAACTGATACATTCATGTTCATCGATGTCGAGCCAGTGAGGACAATGTTTTGCATCTTAGAGCTCTTGATATTGTTAAAGTTTTTGCTGTTGATAGTGCACAATCCTCTGTGTTCCTTGATTCTACTACAATCCTCAAGAAATTAGATAATACACTCCTGCTGAAGGGAATACACTTACTAAACTTAGGGGAGCACAATGGATCAACTGTAATATACACAGTTTCTAAATGAATATTTTGGGTTAGTTATAAGTTAGTGTGGCAAATCCATCTTAATATATACACAACGAGTTTCCATATGGTACTATTGTTTATGATGAGATGGACCTTCAAAAATCTGAAATGAACCTTCCCCATTTGTGGGTACTCATACCAGGAAAAATCTAAATCTGTTATGAAATCATCTGCTTCAAATATCTGTGTTACTCTGAAGGCTATCACTATTAGATTGGCATCTACTTTTTTGTCACAAAATACAAATGCCTGTGTAGAATTCTTCTGCAAGTAATTTGACGATTTGGTAATGTCAATGTCAGTATTCATGAAATTATATTTATCTACTATAAAACCATCTATTCAGAGCATTGGTGCGGCTAGTACTATTTACATTTACTTTAATTAGGTACCTTGAACGTAAAAGAATATGATTTCAAATTATTCTTAAATTGATATATAAATTTTTGTACCTTATAATTATATTTTCAATTTCATTTTAATGGAATACAATACACTTTTTATTTTTCCCAATAAAGATTCCATACCATTCCAAAAGTCGAAGTTCTCCACAAAATGCATCTGCAGGATTTTACATTAACAGTTGTATCCAGCCAATATATATTTGAATTAATTTCTCACCATCTTAATTTTAAGACAAGTAACAAAATCAGTTCCCTACCCTCCAGTTCTCGCTATCTCTTTTCCTCATAACCAACTCAGTTTCATAGATTAGTGTTGAAACCATTACTGAAATATCGGCAAGGGATCTGTCCCCAGGGTCCCTCCTTTTGAACCATTAGCACTTAAATACTCAACTTGAGGGCCACTTTTATACAAATCTAAGTGCCCCTCTAGATGACCAACGACACTTAAAAATGCCCATGTTCCTTTTCTGGGTGTGATGATGCTTCCTGCTTAAAACAAGTTAAATAATTCTCCATTACACGAATAAAGAATGGTTCAAGAAAGAAATTAAGTAGCCAACTAAAAATAAAAGTAGGAGAGTTCACAAGTTAGTTTCCCTTTAATAAATTGAATAATGTTCTTAACAATCCTCCATTCTGGGAAAACATGTTCAGAAAGAATTCTATCAGGATCCCCATTGTCGGTAAGGATCCTGCAACATTTTTCACAATTTTCATTAATATAAGCGAGATGCTAACTTCCAATTCTCATTCAGCTGTAATCTGAGGGACTCTAGACATTCTATGAACTGTTGTCTTGTTGTATGAGGCAATATTAGACTCAGAAACAACTTCAACAAACAACACCTCTCAGGGTAAGCTATCAAATAATCTGCCACCATATTTTCGCAAGGAAAAAATTCATTGTTAATAATATTAACACATCAATTATGTATTGCAGTGTGAATGATAAGAGCCATTGCAGCTTCTTGAAAGGTGAATTAGTCAAGTTTCTAATAATATCTCATGACACACCAAATACACCAAAAATAGTTCTGAGTTTTTTACACTCTCATTTTAATTTACTATAGTTTTAGTATCAAATCAGTCGTAAGTTTTATTACTTATACTAAGATTGCATAATAGATGTAAGACGATTTCTAAAAAATCTCTCTATGTAGATTCTACTTAGAATTTTTTTGTCTTCTACAATCATGCACTATGAAAGCTTAACTTATTTAACCTTTTATTTAATAAGCAATCATCAAAGCGTCATATTGCCAATGTAAGTGTTTTAATTAAATAATTTTGAAGATTCTTGGCATTTTCTGATCAGGTGAAATGATATTACCTAAGGAGCATGTCCTTTGGTGTAACACCCGCAAAAACGATGTTCTAAGAACTCGCTTCAACCAAACACTTAACCCAAAAATGTGACTAATTTTTTTGTTTAAAGAGGAAAGTTACGGTGCAAGAATGATGCAAAGGTGCTTAACCTTTACGGTTCGTTAACTTACTTACATTACTTAACTTATATTGAAGATTGAGAGAACAAGACTAGTTAAAGGTACATATTCACAAAACTTGTAGGGTACATTAATCAACAGTCCTAAGGAAGGTAACATGGTTTAATTCATTTAAATAAGTGTTTTCTACTCTTTCCATTAAGCTTAATTCTAATAAGGTTAACCATATACTCAACTATTAAATTCATTTCTTTAATAATTTAAAGAACCCTTTTTAATACAATACTACACAACTAAGGTCTTAAGGACACCACACCACTAGGGAATTAAATGACCCCACTCACCCATCTACACATACCCTTAAGGTTTGAAAATCAATATGTAAAATTACATTATTCTTAATAAAGGTAGGGTTAATTCTCCACCCTTAGATCAAATCCATCTTAGCCCCTAGATCCTATGGTTCCCAACATAGCCCTAAAAATCTTTATGAAAGTCTATTAAAACCTTTTCTTATTTTAACCTTCTCATTTGATTCAATTTCTTTTGTTAAATTTGCAGGTTGGAAAGAAGGAAGCCATGAAAGCAAAAGAGAAGAAACCATGGAGGATTCTTCAAGAAGATTTAGTTTAGATTTAGCTTAGTTAGCCTTTTATTTATGTAATTTATTTCTTTCAAGGATTGGGAGGAGTTTCCTCCTCCAATCTAGTTTTTATTTCAAGATTTTAGTGTATTGGGTTTTAAATTTGGGGCAAAACCCTACCCCCTTTGATATAAATGAATAAATGCTTTTAGATTCACCATTAGAGAGTTTTGATGTCACACCCCAATGTATTCATCTTTATTTACTTGCTGGAAGCATTATATTTAATTTTTTTACACTTAGAAATTAGAGAAAATGGTTACATTTTATGCACAGGCACGGATCCGTGGAATTTTGTCATAAGTGACAGGACCGCTGCCTGCGCGCAGGTGACAACACACGGGACCGCCGCCCGGCCGAGTGACAAACACATGATCATTGCCCTGGCTAGGTGACAAACACATGACTGCCGCCCTGGCTGGGTGACAAACATAGGACCGCTGCCCTGGCTGGGTGACAAACATAGGACATTCGCCCTAGCTGGGTGACAAACACAGCACCATTGCCTGCCTGCATGGCGACGGTCCTATTTACGAAAAATAGAACCTTAATGTCAAGATTTTTACAAAAACTTAAAGTTCCTAAAGGATGAAAGAATGCATCATTGATTTTTTTTTCATTCATTTAAGTTCAAAATTTGAGATTTATTGCTCATTTATTCATTTCTTGCTAAATCTATTCATTTTTATGTGTTTTCTTTTCTATTAACTTCATCTACTTACAAGAATATTTTTGTTTATTTAACTAAGCCTTTCTTTTCATTACAAGAAAAAAGTAATATAAAGCTATTTCATTCTTTAGTCATTTTCTACTATAAAAACAACATTTCTACATACCATGCAATCTAACTTATTTTCCCTTTCATTTTGCTACCATGTTCATTCATTCAAAATAATCATATTAACTTTATTTTCTATAAAATATATTTTGCAACAAAACTTATAACAATCTCTACATTTTCTTCTTCCTCAAATTTACAAACAATAACTACTTAATGCAAATATACTTTCTTTTCCATTGTAAAATAGATCAACCTTTCAAGTACATCCAAGACTTCAACAATGTGAATTTACTTTCTTTTACTACTTACTTGCAAACTATCTTTACAATACATTATTTCTTCTTTCTTTTCCCACGCAATGCAATATCGATAACAACAATAGGATAACAACTTTTTTGACAATGCCATTACAAATTTCCTCCACTTGAAGTGGGGTAAACATACCAAAATGTACACAAGGAAAGAACCATATTATTACAATTCCTTCCACTCTAAGTGGGTAAAATAAAAAAGTAGTTTTCACATGGTCACCAACAAGACTCCAAGCTCCAAGCACCAACAAAATAGCTCCTACAATAGTTTGCTTGATTCAAAACAAAATAAGGGGAGAGAGGCAACGCTCTCCTCCCAACCAAGATACCCAACGGAGAAGAGAAGCCATCCTCTCCATTGGCCCCGAGCCCCAACCACATTACAATGGGAGAAAACAAACTCATGGCAACTACTAGCTTCCACACAACTTAACATAAAATTTCACATTCATTACATATTCATTCAAAACATAATCAACAAATTAACAAGAGGAAAACAATCAAAACAACAAAGTCACAAGGCTTATCAAGAAAGCCAAAAGAGTAAGACCTATGGGGAGGCCACTTATGCCTCCCATTGAGAATGGGTGCCACCTAAAAAGCCTACAATGCAAAACACCATACCCCTAACAACTCTTATGCCTCCCTCAAGTACCCTTTATCCCTCCATCCACTCTTATGCCTCCC
This sequence comes from Taxus wallichiana var. yunnanensis, assembly GCA_018340775.1. NCBI lineage: Eukaryota > Viridiplantae > Streptophyta > Pinopsida > Cupressales > Taxaceae > Taxus > Taxus wallichiana. The sequence continues at coordinate 422,220,260 of CM031239.1, read as the reverse complement.
TCAACTCTTATGGCTCCCTCAAAGTAAGAACAAGAAGAGAATGTAACCATTTCTCATACAAGGTGGACACCCAACCCAACTCCCTCCTCAAGAACATGATCTCTTATGCCTCCCTCAAATAAACTCCCCATAGTTTCCTCCCACTCCCAACTTAGGCATTCTACCCATACCCAACAAGCATTTCCAAAAAAAACAACATTCAAAAAACATATACACACATATATGAAATAATAACATAATATAAACAAAGGTAAAGCTACCTTTCCATGGTAGCTCATACCTTTCCAAAGATCAAACAAGCATCCAAAATCTCCAAAAATCAACAAGTATCAACAAGCTCCAAAAAAAATCCACAACTTCCTTAAAAATCCTCCCCATCCAAAAATACAAGAGACTAAAAATGAACATCCAACCCCAAAACAAGCAACAAGAATTCAATAAATAGAGAAAGAAAAGGGAGGGGTGATGTGGCTCCAAGTAGGATGCCACCTCATTTCCTTTCCACTCCACATCACTTGGTCAACCTCACATTCCAATGCATAACTAATGAGTGGTTGGAGGATGTAGAAATTACTCGATCTAATACAAAGAATCCATGAAATAGCTACGCATACAATAATTGAAATAAGGAACTCTATATTATATTTTTATTATTCATTCACTATTTCATTACACTCCATTATATAGGAGATGTAAAATAACAATCCTTATAACAACATTTGTCTTTCATGTACAACCATACACCCATATGGTTTCAACCTCTCACCAATATAATAATAAAAAAATATTAATTGTTTTATTATTCTAACTTACTAACTTACCACATACTAGCCACATTTTACATTTACTATTTACATTTACATAGTAAATGTACTTTCACTAATTTACCATAATAATAATTACACATGTAATTATTATTCACCCGTACATACAAATGGAGCACTAAGATATATTTCCTAACATTCCCCCCCTTAGTGCGAACATGGGGAAAACCTGCCTTATACTTGCACCTGCTCATGATCTGATGATTTTACAGGATGATCATAAACCTAATGGATGGTTTTTCATAGGGTTGACCATAAACCAAAAATGATGGTTTTGCAATTGGTTTACCATAAACCAAAAAGGGTGATGGTTTTGCATAGGGTTTACCAACAACCGAAAATGGTGGTTTTACAAGTGGTGTACCACAAACCAAAAATGAAGGTTTTCAAGTGGTTTACCTACAACCACATCATGATATGCCAAGTATTATTCTTAGCCCTCATCACATCTCACTGTAGGGAATAACATAGGAAATTCTGCTGAAATCACGTATATATAGAAAATAAAATGTAGAAAACCGTAAATGGAATATTGAGATCATGTTCCCCCCTCAATGTGAAATTTCCTTTATTCTGCAAACCACAATAGGAACACTGCAACCAAACACTCTGGCAGAAATACAAAGAAACAACAAGAATACACTATATAAAAAAATAATCACCATAATTGATACGGCCCCTGTCGTTGGTGGTGATCGACGAGAGGTCATTTGAATGACCTCCAACCTCCTGTGCCTCCTTCCTCCAAGAACTTCACTTAGAATAGAAAGTCTTCAGAATTATAGTCAATTTCATCTGTTATTTGTTCATCTTCATTATCTGAGCCTTCTTCAGTGACTATATTTGCTTCATTTTTAAGATTTCCATTGAGCAAGTCTTTAGCTCGATCTCTACAAAAAGACTTAGTATGACCCTTTTTCTTGCAATAGAAACATTCAATTTCATCCTTTTTTTTGAGATTTTTTTGTATTTCTTTTTAACATACAAAGCAATTTCCTCTTCTATATCTTCTTTAGTTCTTTTCTCTTCAGCTAGAGAGCTGAAATCATGCCCTCTAATGACTGAGAAGACATTTTCCCTAGAGTAAAGACAACATTATTTTACTTGGATGGAAAACTATTTAATAATATGGATTTTGCATCTTCATCATCAACAGGAGCTTTAACTTCTGCTAGTTTTCTAAGAAGAGATCTTATTCATTTATATGACTTGACATTGTGACTTCTTCATTCATTTTCAATTTGAATAATTGGAACTTTAAAGAGAATTTTGCATTATTCGCTTTAGCCCCAAAAGTTTTGTTTAGTAAATCCCATATTTCTGTAGAAGATTTTTCTAAATCTACATGATGTAATTCAGAATCTGAAAGACCAAGTCCAATTATTGCGTTGGCTTTGTCATCTCTAGTTTCCCATTCTACAATTTTGCTTACATCTGTAGGTTTTTTTTCTTTTCCATCTACTATCCTCCATAGATTTTTATTCATTAACTGCATCTGGATTTTTACCCTCCATGTATGGAAGTTCAGGCCATTAAATTTATCTAATGGTATATCCATTTTATTGAATCTAAATATCCAAAAAAATTGAATGTAGATTTGAATTACCTTTGATTCTCTGATTTCTTCAAAAAAACAATAGTGATCAATGTGCTGTATAGTAAATTACACGTTTCTCCCAAACTACAAACTGAGTTTTTCTGAAATTTCTAATATAGCTTTTTGTATAATAGATCGTTCCACACACAAAATTTTGGAGAAACCCAGATCACGAAACAAAAGTTACGAGATCTTCTTTGAGACAAATTTAACCTGCTCTGGTACCAAATGTAGAAATTACTCTGATCTAATACAAAGAATCCATGAAATAGCTACAAACAATAATTGAAATCAGGAACTCTATATTATATTTTTATTATTCATTCACTATTTCATTACACTCCATTATATAGGAGATGTAAAATAACAATCCTTATAACAACATTTGTCTTCATGTACAACCATACACCCATATGGTTTCAACCTCTCACCAATATAATAATAAAATAATACTAATTGTTTTATTATTCTAACTTTAACTTACCACATACTAACCACATTTTACATTTACTATTTACATTTGCATAGTAAATGTACTTTCACTAATTTACCATAATAATAATTACACATGTAATTATTATTCACCCATACATACAAATGGAGCACTAAGATATATTTTCTAATAGAGGAATGACAAGCACCTTACACACTCCATCTAATCCCACTCCCCTTAAAGGAAAAATCAAATATTTGAAAGGAAGTGTAATTAACATTTTACCTTTTTATCCCCCAACTCACCTAAAAGATCCTAAATTTGGCTCCCCAACCCATAGGTAGGGTTGGCATGAGCATTTAAGAGGTGTGGACAAGTTTGACTTGTCCCACAAGCTTCCAAATTTTACCTCTAAGGCCAAATTCGAGTTTCCCTTGTGGGGTAGATTGTGCTACACTCAAAACTCAAACACACATCACTCAACACAAAATCCAAAGTAAATCAAGCCTAATAAATGAACTCTTTTTTGGTCACATCTTTTAATTAGTTTAAAACAAATTCAAATTAACTTAATTAAGACACTACAACCCATGACTAATAAATGGGTAAGCACCAATCCAAAAATATAAATAATAAAACAAGTAAAATTTCACTTACTAAGAGGAAACACATACTAATATAATAGAAAGGGAAAATTAAAAAAAAACAACACATGACCCCTAGATCACAATTTTCCCTAACCAAATAATTCTAACACACACAATTACATGTTAGCATGGTGACCCAGTTAGATTCTTCTCGAATTCGATGTGGTTGGTCTCCACTCCCCGATGTTGTTGGGAATATAATATTCTTGTAAAATAGAGAATATCTCCTTCGGCCTCGTGGCCACATTAAAACATTCATGCCAAATATACAAATAATCTAAAATCAACTATACATAAATTACTATCATCTATGCAAATACGATATCACTTACAATTTCTAGCACATTTCTATTCCACATTTCATTTATGTCAAACGATCATCACATTAATCCAATTATCAAGATCTACCCAATATAACTAAATATATCACATGTCAGAATTAAAGATAAATAACCATGTCAAAAGTATACCAATATCATCATCAAATGTCTCCAATAGACCATATTCATCATATAAGGATCAAATCAATAACAATTCAGTGTCTATGATATCTACTAACATGCTAAATCAAAGAAGGTATAATAAATCCATAAGTGAAGTAACCAATATAGAAAACAACAAATCAAAATGGTGTCGAAGGGAAGTGGGCACTACATCCCCCTCCCCTTAGACTCGACTTCCTCCTGGAAGTCACTGGAAAAGGTGTGGAAATTTTCCTCGTAGCAAAGTAACATCCTCTCAAGTAGCTGTAGTCTCATCATATCTGTCCCACTAGACCCGAACCTGATCAATCTCTCTGTCGTGAAGGCCCAAGGTCCTGCACTCTATAATGCATATGGGCTCCACCATCACCTACCCCTGATCTTGTACCTGCAATGCGGTCCAATCTAGCACGTGAGAAGGATCAGAAATATATCTCCTAAGCATAGATACGTGAAACACATCTTGGACGTGAGACAAGTTAGGTGGCAATGCTAGACGGAAGGCCGGGGACCGAGGCACTCCAAGATCTCGAAGGGACCCACAAACCTAGGAGAAAACTTAGAACCTTTTCCGTAATGGATAGGGCTCTTATGTGGTCTGAAATGAAGAAACACCTTCATGCCCACCTCAAAACTACGATCTATCCTATGCTGGTCTGGATACTTCTTCTATCTATCTTGCGCCTCCTGTAATCTTTGTCTGATCAAGGTAAGTTGCTGCTCCATATCCTGTAATAATTTGGCCCAAGGGAAACCTTGTCCTCAATCTTGTCCCAACTAAGAGGTGTCCTACACTCTCTACCATATAATGCCTGAAAAGGAGCCATGCCTATAGAACTCTGGAAACTATTATTGTAGGCAAACTCCACCAAGTACAGGTACTCCTCCCATCTCACCTGATGATCCATCACGTACATCCTGAGCATATTTTCTAAAATTTGATTCACCCTCTTTCTCTGTCCATCATCTGTCTCGGGGTGATAAGATGTGCTGAAATTAATCCTAATCCCGAGGGCATACTACATGGTAGTCAGAAATGGGAGGAGAAAAATGAGCTACTTTCATCAATTTATCCACCGTGAGCATGATGGCATCATGGTCGTATCTTGACGTAGGTAACCCAATGATGAAGTCCATGGAAATGGTGTCCCATTTTCACTCCGGTATGGCGTGAGGATATAGAAGGCCAGTTGGATGCTGATGCTCGGCCTTCACCCTCTGGCACTCAAAACAACGTGACACAAACAAGGCCACGTCTCTCTCGAATTCCTCTCCAAAAACACAACTGTCTCAAGGTGGTGTGCATCTTCTTTACCCCGGGATGGGTTGAATAAGGCACACGATGAGCCTATGACAAAATGTCATGTCTCAAGTCTCCATGTATGGGAACATAAATCTGACCTCTGTGCCTCGAGAAGACCATCTTCCTCTAGTGAGAAACCATCAAACTTCCCTTCAAGGGGCCTCTGGGACTCGATCTCTGCTCTCACTGCCATGTAGAAACTATCAAGAGGAAGCTGTTGAAGGATCCTACTCCACAAATTTGTGCCTATTGAAGTGGCCATACTCATATGTCTCTGTCTACTCAAGGTGTCTACAACCACATTATCCTTCTCTTTCACATGCTCTATCTCCATGTCATACTCAAAAAGTAGTTCCATCCAACACCACTGACGAGCGTTTAGATTGGGTTGCGTGAAGAGGTGGCAAAGACTCAAGTGATCTTTCCTGAGTGTGAATCTATAACCAAGAAGAAAATGCCTCCATCGGACTAAGGCGTGCATAACTACCACAAGCTCAAGACCCTGAGTTGGATAATTAAGCTCATAATCCTTGAGTTAGGAGACTCAAAATCCACAACTCTGCCCTCCTGCATCAGCACTCCTCCAAGGCCTACCAAAGAAGCATCTGTGCAAACATAGAACTCACCATGAAGATCTGGTACTACAAGAATAGGTGTTGTAGTGAGACACTCCTTTAGTGTCCTAAAGGCCTGCTCACATCTGTTCGACAAAACAAACTTCTTCCCTTTCCGCTGAAGAGAAGTGATAGGGTGCGCAATCCGAGAGAAATCTTGAACAAATCTCCTGTAGTAACCTGCTAATCCCATGAAGCTGCGCACCTCTATCACAGTAGTGGGTATTGGCCAATCCATAATGGATCTAATCTTGGAAGGATCAACTACGATACCTTCCCTAGAAATAATGTGGCCCAAATACTGCACCTCAGTTTGAAATAACGCACACTTCTCCAAGTTCCTGTAAAGTTGCTACTCGCGAAGACACTGAAGAACCTGGCAAAGGTGCTCCTCGTGCTCCTCACATGTGCGTGAGTAAACTAGAATGTCATCAAGGAATATGAGCATGAAGTGATCTAGAAAAGTCCTGAATACCCCATTCATCAAACTCATAAACACTGCGGGGGCATTCGTCAACCCAAAAGGTACCACTGTGAACTCGTAGTGGCCATATCTCGTATAGAACGTGGTCTTATGAATATTTTCCTCTGTAATCCTAAGCTGATGGTACCCTGACTTAAGATCTATCTGGGAGAAAACTATAGCCTCCTTCATCTGATCAAATAAATCATCAATGCGTGGAAGGGGGTAACGATTCTTGATCGTTACTTTATTCAGCTGACGGTAGTCAATACACAACCGAAGAGATCCATCCTTCTTCTTCACAAAGATCACCGCGTGCACCCAAGGGGATACACTAGGATGGATTAGGCCTTTTGCTAGAAGGCCCTCAAGGTACAACTTGAGCTCACATAGCTCAGGAGTAGTCATCCGATAGGGTGCTCATGAGATAGGATTTGTGCTCGGAACTAGATCTATATGGAAATCTATCTCACGTGGGGGAGGTAACCCTAGTAGCTCCCTTGGGAACACATCAGCAAACTCTATCAAGATGGGATGGTCATCGAGGATGGTCCACTTGACTCATCCTCGAACTATCACTAACCATAACAACAAAAAATGACAACCCCATCGTACACCGCTTAAGCTTCATAACGGAGATGGTGTGAATGGAAACGGCCCTCCTAACTCCTGATATCACTAACTCCACTCCAAGATCATTTATGCAAGCAATAGTCTTATGGTAACAGATCTACTCTAGCTTTGTGAGAAGACAACCAATGCATGCCCAATATGACACCATAAGATCATAATGGAAGGATTCGAAGATCCGAAGTAGTGGTGAAGGGTCTCAAATCCACTACACACTCCTTAACTAGGGAGTCTATAGAAATCTCTACTCCAAAAGCCATCTCAATGTCCCAACTGCGGCCCTGCCTAACTGCCACCAGCCTACAACGCTCTACTAAGGATGGTGCAATAAATGAATCAGAAGAACCGGAATCAAATAATATAGAGGTGAAAATAACACCAATACTACCTGTCGTCTCAATCATGGTAATATAGTTCTCAGCCTAGTGGTTCTCGATTGCTACGTAGATCCGATGACTCGTGCCATATCTTCAACCGTAGGCTCTGAGCTCTGCATCTTACCCTTGTTAGGGTTATGTGGGAAATCTCTCCAATGATGTCCAACAACACCACAACCATAACAACTATCTGGTCCCCTCCAGTGGGAAGCTCAGCCGGGTCGGTACTCTAGATGTCTGAGCTATGGATCCCGAAATCTAGATATGGACTGTTGAGGTCTCTCGCCGATGGGCTCTGTTGACCGAGCTCTCGTACACACCCTATGTCCCTGGGGGACCCCAGAGGAGGCCCCATACTCCGCCCTCTCTGTACATCAAATCTCTGAGGGGGTCTGTAAGGTGGGTGGGTCTGCTACGGCTGCTACTACTATGCTGGCCTAAAAGAATCCTGTCCCAAACTCTGTCCACCCTGTGGAGGGGGAATCGACCCCTTTGACCTACAATCCTACATCTATTGGATATGGCTCTAAATTCTGTCTCTAGCCTGCTGCATCTTTCCCCGTGTCTCCTCTGCAATATAGGCCTTCTCCATGGTCTCTACTAATGTCGTGTGGATGAGTAAATGCACATCGCGCAACCAAATCCAAGTTCGGCCCCGATGAACCTGTGAATCCATACCTTCTCATCCTGTATATAGTCGATGTACTGGAGTAGATCCATAAATTGAATCTCATACTCAACTACATCCATCGATGCTTGACGGAGGTCATGAAACTCATCTATCCGCTGGTGTATAAACCTCCTGGGAAATACCTGCTCCTAAAATGCTCCTCAAATAGCTCTTAGGTGATTGTCTCTAAATCAACATGGAGTTTTCTGCTCCTCGGTCCTCCACCAGACTCCTGCTCCATCCCTCGAAGATGGATCAAAACACGAGATTTTGTGTTGCTAGTACAAGGATAGAGCTTGAAGCATCCGCTCAAGCTCACCAACCAGGCTTCCACCTGAAAACTACTTGTATCACTCAAATAGTGAGATAGTCATAGCTTCAGGATCTCCCTGATATGGTTTACAGTTGATGTTTGATGACCCCTAGGTCCCTCTGTCTAGGGCTCTGAGACCTATCCCTGTGTTCTGAGATCCTGTCCCCATGTCCACCTTGTGGTGACTCTACCCTAGCCGACTCTTCATGGAATTTCTCTACCTATGCTCCTTGCTGTGTTGAGGGAATACCGGGCATCTACTGATGGCTCCATACCATGTCTAGCAAATCTTCCTCCCAAGGGCTCTCCGCGTATAGTGGCATTGACGTCTGAAGCGTCTGTAAAATCTGAGGTAGAATGGCCGCTACAACCTGCTCTGGCGGTGGTATATCTAGGTCTATATGAAAAGACCCCTCGCCTAATCCCACCTCCTACATAGATCAAGGTGAGAGTTAGTTCATTGTTCTAGGTCTTGTTTTAGTTTTCTAAGTTTTCTATTTCATACAATTATCAAACATTGTGGTTTTCTAGATTTAAAAGAATCAATTTTGCACTAGGTTAAATGTTCATGTTTCATGTTTTCTAAGTGTGCCCAAGGGTCCAAGATTTGAACCCATGGCTCTGATACCAAGTGTAATGCCCACAAAACGATGTTCTAAGAACTCGCTTCAACCAAACACTTAACCCAAAAATGTGACTATATTTTTTTGTTTAAAGAGGAAAGTTACGGTGCAAGAATGATGCAAGGGTGTTTAACCTTTATGGTTCATTAACTTACTTACATTACTTAACTTAGATTGAAGATTGAGAGACCAAGTCTAGTTATTAGGTACATATTCACAAAACTTGTAGGGTACATTAATCAACAGTCCTAAGGAAGGTAACATGGTTTAATTCATTTAAATAAGTGTTTTCTACTCTTTCCATTAAGCTTAATTCTAATAAGGTTAACCTTATACTCAACTATTAAATTCATTTCTTTAATAATTTAAAGAACCCTTTTTAATACAATCCTACACAACTAAGGTCTTAAGGACACCACACCACTAGGGAATTAAATGACCCCACTCACCCATCTACACATACCCTTAAGGTTTGAAAATCAATATTTAAAATTACATTATTCTTAATAAAGGTAGGGTCAATTCTCCACCCTTAGATCAAATCCATCTTAGCCACTAGATCCTAGGGTTCCCAACTTAGCCCTAAAATCTTTATGAAAGTCTATTAAAACCTTTTCTTATTCTAACCTTCTCATTTGATTCAATTTCTTTTGTTAAATTTGTAGGTTGGAGAGAAGGAAGCCATGAAAAAAAAAGAGAAGAAACCATGGAGGATTCTTCAAGAAGATTTAGTTTAGATTTAGCTTAGTTAGCCTTTTATTTATGTAATTTATTTCTTTCAAGGATTGGGAGGAGTTTCCTCCTCCAATCTAGTTTTTATTTCAAGATTTTAGTGTATTGGGTTTTAAATTTGGGGCAAAACCCTACCCCCTTTGATATAAATGAAGAAATGCTTTTAGATTCACCATTAGAGAGTTTTGATGTCACACCCCTATGTATTCATCTTTATTTACTTGCTGGAAGCATTATATTTAATTTTTTTACACTTAGGAATTAGAGAAAATGGTTACATTTTACGCATAGGTGCGGATCCGCGGAATTCTATCATAAGTGACAGGACCGCCGCCCCTGCGCAGGGTGACAAACACAGGACCGCCAGCCCTGGCTGGGTGACAAACACAGGACCACCGCCTTGGCTGGGTGACAAACATAGGACCGCCACTGCTGGGTGACAAACACAGTGACGCCCTGGGTGACAAACATAGGACCGCCCTGGCTGGGTGACAAACACGGGACCGCCGCCTGTGGGTGGCGATCTGTTTCTGAAAAAATAGAACCTTAATGCCGAGATTTTTACAAAAACTTAAAGTTGTTAAAGGGTGAAAAAATGCATCCTTGATTTTTTTTATTCATTTCAAGTTCCAGATTTGAGATTTATTGCTCATTTATTCATTTCTTGCTAAATCTATTCATTTTTATGTGTTTTCTTTTCTATTAACTTCATCTACTTACAAGAATAATTTCTCTTTGTTTAACTAAGCCTTTCTTTTCATTACAAGCAAAAAGGAATATAAATCTATTTCATTCTTTAGTCATTTTCTACTATAAAAACAACATTTCTACATACCATGCAATCTAACTTATTTTCCCTTTCATTTTACTACCATGTTCATTCATTCAAAATAACCATATTAACTTTATTTTCTATAAAATATATTTTGCAACAAAACAACTTATAACAATCTCTACATTTTCTTCTTCCTCATATTTACAAACAATAACTACTTAATGCAAATATACTTTCTTTTCCATTGTAAAATAGATCAACCTTTCAATACATCCAAGACTTCAACAATGTGAATTTACTTTCTTTTACTACTTGCAAACTATCTTTACAATACATTATTTCTTCTTTCTTTTCCCATGCAATGCAATATCAATAACAACAATAGGATAGCAACTTTCTTTGACAATGCCATTACAAATTTCCTCCACTTGAAGTGGGGTAAACATACCAAAATGTACACAAGGAAAGAACCATATTATTACAATTCCTTCCACTCTAAGTGGGTAAAATAAAAAGGTAGTTTTCACATGGTCACCAACAAGACTCCAAGCTCCAAGCACCAACAAAATAGCTCCTCCAATAGTTTTCTTGATTCACAACAAAATAAGGGGAGAGGCAACGCTCTCCTCCCAACCAAGATACCCAATGGAGAAGAGAAGCCATCCTCTCCATTGGCCCCGAGCCCCAACCACATTACAATGGGAGAAAACTCAACTCATGGCAACTACTAGCTTCCACACAACTTAACATAAAATTTCACATTCATTCCATATTCATTCAAAACACAATCAACAACTCAACAAGAGGAAAACAATCAAAACAACAAAGTCACAAGGCTTATCAAGAAAGCCAAAAGAGTAAGACCTATGGGGAGGCCACTTATGCCTCCCAATGGGAATGGGTGCCACCTAAAAAGCCTCCAATGCAAAACACAATACCCCTAACAACTCTTATGCCTCCCTCAAGTACCCCTTATCCCTCCATCCACTCTTATGCCTCCCTCAACTCTTATGGCTCCCTCAAAGTAAAAACAAGAAGAGAATGCAAGTATTTCTCATACAAGGTGGACACCCAACCCAAACTCCCTCCTCAAGAACATGATCTCTTATGCCTCCCTCAAATAAACTCCCCATAGTCTCCTCCCACTCCCAACTTAGGCATTCTACCCATACCCAACAAGCATTTCAAAAAAAAACAACAACATTCAACAAACATATACACACATATATGAAACAATAACATAATATAAACAAAGGTGAAGCTCCTACCTTTCCATGGTAGAGCTTGTTCCAAGTATGAAGTTCCAAACTCCTCCAAAGATCAAGCAAGCATCCACAAGCTCCAAAAATCAACAAGTATCAACAAGCTCCAAAAAAATCCACAAACTCCTTCAAAATCCTCCCTCTCCAAAAATACAAGAGACTAAAAATGAACATCTAACCCCAAAACAAGCAACAAGAATTCAATAAATAGAGAAAGAAGAGGGAGGGGTGATGTGGCTCCAAGTAGGATGCCACCTCATTTCCTCTCCACTCCACATCACTTGGTCAACCTCATATTCCAATGCACAATTAATGAGTGGTTGGAGGAATGACAAACACCTTACACACTCCATCTAAGCCCACTCCCTCAAAGGACAAAATTAAATATTTGAAAGGAAGTGCAATTAACATTTTACCTTTTTATCCCCCCAACACACCTAAAAGAGCCTAAATTTGGCTCCCAACCCATAGGTAGGGTTGGCATGGGCATTTAAGAGGTGTGGGACAAGTTTGACTTGTCCCACAAGCTTCCAAATTTTGCCTCTAAGGCCAAATTCGAGTTTCCCATGTGGGGTAGAGTGTGCTACACTCAAAACTCAAACACACATCACTCAACACAAAATCCAAAGTAAATCAAGCCTAATAAATGAACTCCTTTTTGGTCACATCTTTTAATTAGTTTAAAACAAATTCAAATTAACTTAATTAAGACACTACAACCCATGACTAATAAAGGGGTAAACACCAATCCAAAAATATAAATAATAAAACAAGTAAAATTTCACTTACTAAGAGGAAACACATACTAACATAATAGAAAGGGAAAATTAAAACAAAACAACACATGACCCCTAGGTCACAATTTTCCCCTAACCAAATAATTCTAACACACACACAATTACATGTTGCCATGGTGACCCTAGTTGGATTCTTCTCGAATTCCGATGTGGTTGGTCTCCACTCCTCGATGTTGTTGTGAATATAATATACCTGTAAAATAGAGAATACCTCCTTCGGCCTCGTGGCCACATTAAAACATTCATGCCAAATATACAATATAATCTAAAATCAACTATACATGAATTACTATCATCTATGCAAATACGATATCACTTACAATTTCTAGCACATTTCTATTCCACATTTCATTTATGTCAAAACGATCATCACATTAATCCAATTATCAAGATCTACCCAATATGACTAAATATATCACATGTCAGAATTAAAGATAAATAACCATGTCAAAAGTATACCAATATCATCATCAAATGTCTCAGTAGACCATATGCATCATATAAGGATCAAATCAATAACATTTCAGTGTCTATGATATCTACTAACATGCTAAATCAAAGAAGGTATAACAAATCCATAAGTGAAGTAACCAATATCGAAAACAACAAATCAAAATGGTGTCGAAGGGAAGTGGGAACTACATTTGGATTATCCTTGCAATTGTGCTCAATACTACAAAGTGGTTCCATTTGAGACAATATTATAATTTCATCTCTAAGTTCCCAAATTTTTAACATTTAATAATTTATTTATTTTATTTATCATGCACACGAAAGCATTTTATTTTTTTCTCTCATTTTACCCTGCTACATTTCTCTTCGAGCTAGTTACTGTTGACCATTATTTCTTCTTTGAGTTTTGGGGTCATGGTTTAAGGGCGACAAGTAGATTTGGTTCATACTACTTGAGTGGTGGACTGGTGTTTGATGTTGGGGAGGTACCAAGGTTCATACCCTTTTGTGGGCTCTGTTTCAATGTAATAGGGCATACAATGAGGTTCGACAATGAGAATGACTCTGTGGACGTCCTATAATTTGCGGACTTTCCACTTACAAATGTCGGGCTTGGCTAGGTTTAGATTAAATTCAAGGTTATTTCTCTCAACCCTATCGACTACAAGATCCTCAAACCTCATTGCACACACAAGACATTAACTGTATACTTACACCTTAATGAAAATGTAGTTTATATTTGATTTTGTTTTGGATTTTTCCTTCTAAGAAAGCGCCAATTTTCTTGCTCACTCTATCAATCGCTCTCCATTCATTTGACAACGTCGATTTCTAGAAAGGGCATATTGTGTTTGTTGTGGGAGGAGATGACAGGGTTAGAACCCTCGCTATTCAACTAGCAAAGCATGTCTTCAAAGCTTCTAGGATCGTTTCCACTACAAGCAAGGGAAAATTAGATTTTTTAAAACCCTGAGGGTAGATTTGGTGTTGGATTACACATAGGAGAGCTATGATCAATTGTCAGATAATTTTGATTTTTTTTTCAACACCATAGGTATGTGATCACTATTTTAGTTCACTTTTCCTTATCTACATTCTTCTCTCAAATTAGCATTCAACCTTTATCGACTTCAATCTTCTCTACAACTGATATCAGGTCTCAAAACTGACTTACACATTGAATCAAGCTCTCTCCTTCATAATAATAAGAGTCTCATGAATCAATTTCTCTTCTTTTATTGACAATACCATCTATGTCTTTTACATTTCTCTACATAAACCAACATATCTCTCTCTGGCTTCAAAAACAACTTAGGTTCAAAAATAAACTTTTTATAAATAAGAATGAGCACACCAACATGACCCTTGACCTTCAACTTGAGTGACTCTTCAATTAACACCCTTAACCATACATTCAAGGATATGAAAAAAAACACTTCAAATAAAAATGCCAAAGGTTGTAATAATTATGCTGACATATATTACATGTACACTCTCTGAATTCTTCATGAATGGTTAATATTATCTGGGTTATGTGATGATCCAATAGGGAAGTTTTAACTCTTTTTTATTCTTACTTATATGTCAAAACCTTCTATTCACCAAAAAGATGTTTTTGTAATTGTCATTTTCCTTATCTCCTAGTGCTATGATCATGTACTTGTCTTTTAGTGCTGACAGGCATGTAAAAAGGAAGTTAAACTTTGGAAATGTCATTTATAATATTCATTCAACCTTAAAGTTTTGACATTTCTACTTCCATATCAATCTTGGAAGAAGGAGGCATGATAGCACACACTTTAGGATCACTATTATGAGCTTCAGGAAAGGTGAACTTTTCAAACCATGACATTGCATCTTTTCATGGTCCTTGAACCTGTAGGAGGTCTTCATACACATCAAACACTTGGAGATCATCACAAACAAAGGAAGAAGCACTTTGTTCACATTTCATAAAAATTTCAACTCCATAAACTCAACAATATGTATAACAGTGATGAAGGGTCTAGATTACACAAACAAGGTCCTATTTGAGTTTTAACATGGTGTATGAGGTTTTGTGTTCACTTTATAACTATCAAATGAGGCATGGTGTTCTTTATTTTCAATCACATACTTGCACTATTTAGAAATTTGAATGAAGCACATGCACCCTCTGTCAACCATCATTGTAAATACATTCTTTAAAAGGTATGAGACAACTTTACATCTTCCCAAATCAGAGCTTTGTCCAATTTCATTCCAATGAGTTACAATTTGTTCATTCTTTCTAAACCTTTACTCAACAAGGATTTTAAGATTTAACCTCTAGTCATACATCTGAGAAATTTTAGTGTATTTTCCTTCATTGTTGTGACAATACATGTGAGGAGTGACTTTGTTAGAGGTTCTGGAAACCATCTCAGGTTTTATTTTTCCTTGAGTGATATGCTAAGTTCATGATTAGAGTTTGAGAGTGCTTACCACTTTGACTATCATAAAACAACCTCAGTCACAGACTTCGAAAACTTAAAGAAATCACATGTATGACCCTTTTTCTCAAGTTTTAATTCACTTTTTGAGGAGTAAACTTTCCTGCACCCTTTTTCATATTTTGTGCAACTATCACTTTAAGGAGTATAGACATGAAACTTGCTCACTTACAGGATTGTGTCCTCTTTTCTTAAACCACAGTAGCACAATTTCAAGTCTAAGACTTCTTACTCACATACCATCACTTATTCATTTTATATTGCACTCATCCTTCACTAATAGATATTTAAACATGCTTAATCTTATCTTGACTGGATTAGAGGAGGAAGATCTAGTTTTTCATGCACAAAGATACAACCTTTGAGAATACCCTGAAATAACCGTTTTATCCATGCACTCAAAAAACATAAATTGAAAGTTTTGAATAGGAATTTTGTATCTTGTTCACAATCATATAGCTATTGGACACAAGTATTTTGCATCAACAAGATCACTTAGATGAAGGACTAATGTTTATCAGTTAGCACACACAAGCTTTGCAGGGGCTGAACTTTGGTGGTGGAGAGAATACAACAAATAACCAAATTAAATTCTTAAAAATGTATTTGAGAGAAAATAATATACATTGACCACAAGCTTTCACACATGGTGTTTCACACTGGAAACTTCAAAACAAGACTACATATGCAACATTTGCAAAACTAAGGCATTTCCGTACAACACTCTCATGCTTGGATAGCACACATACCACCATCTTGTTGTGGAGAGAATATTTTACACTTATGAGGAGTTTTCAGACATGAAGAAGACATTTGGAGTCAAAACAATTCATTTTTTCCTACCACTTGAAGAAGGCGGCTTGAGAGAGAGAGAGACCCTGTTAGAAAAATGCTCATAACTTCTTTGTTTCTCAACCAATTTCCCAAAATATTTTTGAAAATTTCAGGATTAGAGTGTTCTTCGAAAATTCCTTCTATTATTTATCCGAATGAAGATCTAAATTTTTTTGGATGCTAAGAAACCAGGGTTCTCATATTGCATTAGTTAATAAACCAGTTTTAGTAAAACTTGAATAACTTCAAAACCCCATTTCAAAATTTTATGAAATTTGACATGAAGTACTACAAGACACCCCTCTACACACTCCATAGGCTGGTTAGCCATTAATTTTTCTGTAAATCTCAAACCTATCTCATTTACCTCAACTTTCACTGCAAGTCCTCAAAGGTAGTTTTGATGAACATTTAAATTTTGCCTCCAGGAGCTAAAATAAGATTTTTGATTGCTCATACATGCTCTAGGAAATGTTCCTAGTTTCCTCCCATACTTATCTAGTCTTATCATGAACTTCTTTATTCCCATACACCTCATTAGGTTCCAGAACTAGGCCTAAATGGACTAGTTAGAACTGTGACTCCCAACATTTGACATGTTGCTCATTCCAAAAGCTATTTCACATGATAAAATCATCATGTATGACCTGTATAACATTTTTTCTAGGTTTACCAACCAAATTTATTCCTCCAGTGGTCTCTTACTTCACTGACCAAGCTTGCAGCATCCTAGAACCATC
Source organism: Taxus wallichiana var. yunnanensis (assembly GCA_018340775.1). Classification (NCBI taxonomy): domain Eukaryota; kingdom Viridiplantae; phylum Streptophyta; class Pinopsida; order Cupressales; family Taxaceae; genus Taxus; species Taxus wallichiana. The sequence continues at coordinate 422,203,220 of CM031239.1, read as the reverse complement.
TTGGAATCAACTTGAAACCTCTTTATGAGCTCCAACTATCACTGAGAAGGAATTACCAATTAATCTTCATGCCTCTGATTGAGATTCACTTCACCATTCACACCTTTTCCATCAATGCCACATGACATCAATGACAACACCAATGACCAAGGTTCAACAATCTCCCCCTTTGTCATTCAACTCAGAAACCTTTGATGGAAAACACACACCAACAACTTCAAATCACTATTCCTAGTTTCTGATAGCACTCTCCCACCTTTGAAATTTATGAAAAATGGTCATGCATTCAACAATATAAACAACATGCAAGTAATCACTTACAAAACATAAACTTACCTCAAGAAGCTCCCCTTGGATTAAAATCACTATCTTGCCACCTGTGTCTTAAACTAGTCATTAGCTCCCCAAGAACTATGTTCCACCTTCTTTAACTCTAATCAACAACAAATGGGAATTAAAGGACTTGTCTTGGTATAGATGCAGCTCCCCTTGAAGGTGTATCCTCTTTCTTGTCTTCATCTTGACTATAGACCACTTCTTTTGTGGACAAAAATCATTCTTATCAAACTAAACTCCTACAAGCTCTTAACAACTCTTTATCTCTATTTAATTTTGTAACTTGTTGTATAGGCCATGTAGCAGCATTTTATTGCATGTTGAATGATATTTGATATCCTGTATAGTCCTTAACATTTCATGGAACATTCTTCAATGCTCCCCCTGAGGTCAAACCATCCATATTTCCCTGATTTTGCAAGAATTTATCCTTAAAGCTTGATCCCACAACATACATTTTGATATATTCTTTTGTCTCTTCCCTAAAGTGAATTTTCAGAATTTGTAGTCTCTTTTTGATTGGTTTAGGGTATTAATTTGGTTATCATTTGTTCCAAACCTCATACCTTACACTTGGATTCATTTCAACTCCTATAATGATCACAACTCATGAAACTTCTTTTCCTACTCACATCTCACCAACTTGTCCTTCATCATCCTCAATTAGCTCTTATCATTCTTCAACCCTACTTCAAAAAATACTACCTCATCCAAAAACTGCATGGAAAAGAATCAAAAGTTCACTCCCTTGCTTTCTTGCTCTAGGTTGCAAATTAGTGCTTTAAAGACAAATATCTTTTCTAGGATCATGATTAGAAAATCTAAGGTGATTCCCAACAAGATAAGAAAATTATTAGTAATCCTTTGACCCTAATGAGGTGTTTATAAATTTTCATCACCCATTTCATTCATCCTCTCCTTCAAACTTTAATCTTGTTTTTCTTATCTAGCAACTTCTACTAACCCTGGAGCTAGACTTTATTAAATTTATCCTTCTCTACACGAGGTTTCAAGGTACGATACCAATATTTTTAAACACCCATTTTCAAGTTATCCTTGGGTATGAAATCTCATACCTCGAGGCCACCCCTAAAGATAACTTCCTTTGTTAAGGAACACTAATCAATTAGGTATAGCCTGTATTAACATTATCCTAAGAATTTCAAGCAAATATTCAACTTAAACTAGTGAAACAAAAAAATTCCACTTGAATCACTCTACTCATCTCCCCATTATCTTTACTTCAAATTTTCATGCAATAATTCCTTAGGTTGGGTCTCAAAACCCATGCCCTAGTTCAAACTGACTGTACAACACTATGAAGCCCGAGAACACAATTTTTGCAAGAATGTATTGTATTTAATTATTCAAGACTCAAATTTTCACACAAAGATCTGTCATCATGCCCTCCACCTTATTTTCTTACCAAAAATTTGTGACCACAAAGTTCAATTTCTTGTTGCATGTGAAATTTCTTTCTCTTGCTTGTTAGAGCAGGGTATGAAACCCTCTCTCTCACCTAATGAAAGACATAGGCTTCTTACTCCTATAAAATAAACTCATTTATGTTTTAGATGATTTCACCCAACCTTCCTATGGTTTTAAATCATGTTTATACTCATCACAGAGACAAAACATGATAAGGTTGATCAATCCCACAATGCACAGTCACACTTTTCCTTCTTGGGTTATTATGTATCACTTTGATCCTTACACATGTTGCATCGTAGACCATTTTTGACCACTAATAATTAGGCCAATACATAGAACTAATGAATTATTCTTTTAGGAGGTTCTTCATAACATTATATTGAGTGGTAATATTGTTCTACAGACCTTTTCATAACCTACAAACTACTTGAATGATCCATCAAGGACTGATTGAGATTTGAATTTGTAGGGCCACATATTATAACAACTTGCTTGGTATGTTTAGGATGGATATAATTCAGAGCACATAATTCCATACTTCGTCAAAATTCAGAACTTGAGGACACTAGCTCAAAATAATAAAGAATATGAAACACACACACTTTTCACTTCTTCAAGCAAAGGACTTTCTTATAACTCAAACAGACATCCTCCAACATGTAACTACTCAACTTGAAGTAGTTTTGCATCTTGAATGAGATCAACTTGTATTATATTAGGATGTTAAATACCTTATAACATGTTTATACTCTCTTTTGGATACCTTTCTTTCATGAAAACAATATTTTCAAGATGATACAGACTTCAATTTGTAACATTTTTTCAAGAGCATACTTAGGAATTTTCCAAAAATTCAATAAAGTAGAATGCTTTGATTTACAGGTTGATAGAAAAATGAAGAGTAGACAAGGATTATTTTAGCTAGTATATACCTTCTAGAAGCATAGAAAAGGAATACCATCTTGTGAGGTTATTATATGAATCAAAATCAGCACGCGGCCTTCAAGACACACTCGACCTCCCGAGGTTGTGCCGAGTTAACCGATGTAGAATGAGTGGATGGCTATGGGTAGAGAAATATACTGAAAATGTGATATGTGGACAAAAATATTTGGGAATGGGATGAACAAGCTATTAAGGAAAAAAATGTCCTCGACATGCAATATTGGGATTTGCTCGTCAAGGGCAAGGAAGGCCAATCTAACCTGAATGGGTCTAATGGATGGGTTGAAATAATAGCCACACGAAGACTTAGATCAATTTCAAACTTTGTTGAAATCCTTTCTAACGGTTGTGGGATGTGTAGAAAACCAATGGGTGCCTCGTAACAATTTGTAGACAAGGTTATGGAATAAATGGGAGAGAGGCCTAGTTCCACTAGCTCTATAGGAAGGTAGCTGGTTCCGTTTAGAACATGAGGGATCGATGAGCTTCTTCATTCAGAATGTTCTATTTTTTTATAATGTCTGATGGAATCGGGATGTCCTAAAGACTAGTGTACGTAGTCCGGTGTCTAATTCTAATTGGTTTTTGGGCCTGTTCGGTTGGGGACCGCTAGATCACAACCGTAAACTCTCTCTGGTCATGGTCCTTATATGGTCATATGTGGAATCTATACTCTATTTCCAGGGGCAGTCCAATAGTCATAAGCCTTATCGTCTTCGATGTTTAATACGTTCAGTTGTGTAATTTTGTTAGAATACCGTGATGGTGATTTGAGGACAAGCATTAAAAGTCCAGTATTATGTCTGTAATCAATTTGGGCGCGTTAGGTTTGGGGACCCATGGATCACTTCGTATGTTTGTTCTTGTTATGGCTCATTAATGGTCATGCATGCATTTAATCTATGGAAATAAATAACAAGCTAATCCAAGAAAATAAAAGCTACACTGTGTTTTTTATTTTTTCAATATAAAAGAAATAAAAACAATATAAAACAATTAATCTAATTGAAAGAAATATTTTTGTGCTTTACTAGAACTTTCTGGTATTAAATGAAGAAATTAAAGCTTCAAATCCTAATTACCAAATCCTATACAAATAAATTACCAGATGTAGTTATTTATCTGTGGTTTAGTGTATTAAATCTATTCTAATCACAACGTTTTTTCCAATTTAAAGTTGTGGATTATTAAATCTTCTTCTATCTCAGAGACATGGGAAGATTTAAATCTTCATAAGATTTTCTTCCCCTATAACTTATCAGATGGAATATGTGAGAATTTAACGTAAACCACAATTTACAAAAAATTTATTATCTATGGTGATATAGCAAGCTTCCTCTAGATATTCTTCCCTCACAAATCCACAGGGATAGGAAGGGAAGGATCTATCACCAGAAACCTCTATAGAAGATGTGAAAAGCTTCTTGGAAATGAATCTAACTATTTTCAATAAAGGAAATTGATTTTCTTCTACTCTATTTGATATGTGTGCATACGTTTAGAAATGAAGAAAATAAAGAAATGAAGAAACTTAATAACAACCCCAACCTGGAATTACAATATAGAGGAAAATCCAGTTGTGGTATCACTTTGTCCCCTTAGTTGTCTTTACCAATATTTTGTGTCCACTTGAGTCCAAGGATTTGGGAATGCAGAGGAAGCAACAAGAAGAAAGTGATGAAGCAATGGCAGCTTGATGGCAGTCTGGTTGCAATGCAGGTAGGAGAAAGACATTGCAAGAGTATAAAGCTTGGCTATGTAGTTTCTAGCAAGATTGTGGCAGCTCAACTAAGCAAGATACAAAAAAATTCTCGACCATTTGCTTCAAAAGAAGCGGTGGTTTTATATAAGGTTGGCTAGGCAGTGCACTATCACAATTGGTAACCATGGGGTGCCACATCAACACATGAAGGGGCATTTAAACAGTTAATTAGAAATTAAAGGTGGAAGAGGAGTTTAGTACAAATTAATCAAGTCTAATTTTAGCTAAAACGATTCAGAAATGTGCTCTAAAAGTGGACTGAAGTGAAGCAACACATATCTAATTCACATATGAAGAGTTCTGGAAAATTTGTAAATGACTGCCACTCTACGCAATGTGGCAGTTACAAAACCATTTTCCAAATAGGGTGGCATTTTTGTAACTATAGGCAAAAATAAGGAAAAATTGATGCAGGAAGTTACAAAAAATAAGGAAATGGCTAAGGTAAACTAGGCTACAAATATAAGTTGGAAAGAGGTTAAGGAGCTCGAACACCTTTGGGAAAAACATGAATCATCATTTGGGGTTTTAGACTATTTTCTAACAATGTAGCATGTGTATATTTGGGCACATACATATTTCCCCCTCGGAGAAGAGTTTTAACCATGAAGAGGCGTAAAATGTTGAGTCCGAGTATGGCGTTCCCGAAATGGGGAGTTAGTAGCTATACCTGACACGCTCGTGCACCGAAATGTCACCATCCAAGCTCCCGCTACCTATAAGATGAAAGAAATACTTAAGTGTAGATAGATATGATATTGAAAAACAAGCACTAAAACAAAACAACAAGAGGACTTACCATCTGCGTGAGGATAAAAGTATACCTACACTAACGCTCCATCCTGTAAAACATATACACTCAAAATGAAGTTGAAACAAATCATATATATAACCAAACCATTCATTTTAAAATTCATTTACACATATCCTCATTGTGATTTTGGAGCTATGGATCACCGATCACCGTTTTGAGCGAGAGTATAGTCAAAACGACGAGTACGACACTGTGATCATGGCCCGCGAGTGAGAGACCCAACGGTGAAGATATTGATGATTATCTTTGCGTATGAACCATCAAATTCATGGGATACCTTAGGGAAGTGGGAAGTCCCCCTAAGATAACCTCCAGGTTTTATAGAAGTTGGCTCTTCTTTAGGTGCAAGGTAAGGGATAGATGAAAAATAAAACAAAGTGCAAAACTGATCTTAAAAGACACAGATAGATCCTGGGAAACTGTCTTTAGAATAGTCTAAGAGCGTTTAACATGGTCTACAATTTTCTAGGAGTATCTTGAAGTATCAAGGGCTAAGAAAGTGTAAAACATAATAATATGTAGATGATAGATGCATATAGAAAACCCAATGGCATATAACACGATAGATATTCAAAATTTATCTAAGACTACCAGCAATAAAGGATGAAAAATACATAATACTACTATTGAGAGCTAAAATGCACAGAACAAGAGCCCTTTATTCAGAGAGAAAATAATACATAAGGTTGATTCGGTATATATTACAATTTTCTTCTACAACGGAGCCTTGCTAAGGCTAGCAAACACAATAACTAATCCTAGAATCCTTTTTCACATCTCTGGTATGTTTTTATTTTCTATCTTCCTTTTTTGCTGGATCGAACATTCCTTTATAGACCCCCTTAGCTCTTGCTCCAATGTCCGAAATCAGATCTTCCACCACCAACATTCAATTTTCTTTAAAAATCCTTCATTTTTGGGCAAGATCTCAACTGCTTGTCGGTGATATTTACGATTGCCTTTAATTCATCCAACTTGCACTCCTTTGGTTGGTGATGATTCTTCCCTACCACGTGGTGGTAGCACACTTCTTTGAGGGCCTTTCTTGAGGCTTTGTATTGAAACTTGTGCCTAAGTGACACGTGGAGGTTGCGTGCTTATTTGAGACCGTTCATTCTCTCTCTTTATTTAAAATTGTGCTCGGGTGACACGTGGAGACCCTGTGTGTTTTTACTATATCTTTGACTATTTAATCCTTCGAGATAGCTTTATCAAGCCTGATACACATGGGTGGGTGTGGTGATAGTTTGGGAACATTTATTTCTCCACATTATGCCCCAAGCACACCAAAGGGACACATGGATATCTTTCACATTCAATTCCATACTTAGCTGAATTTGGGCTCAAATAAACAAAAGAAAAAGAACTAAGGTTGAGTCAACAAAAGATAGTGGCTGGTAAAAGAGTCTCATACAAAATAATTCTACAGTTATGGTGACTCACCAAGGGACTCAGAGTTGTTGCAAAGTAGTCTGATATCCAAGCCATTCTGCCTCTATAGGGTAGGTTCTTCGATTATCTCCTTGTGAGAAAATTTTTGGAGACTTTGCACTACTGTGTGCAAATAGAACTCCAATTGCATGATTGGGTTCAAGATGGCTTCCACCTTGGTGACATTGGAGCTCTCTTTTAAAGACTAAAAGACAATCTTATCTTTTCATTTAGTGATCAAGAGCTATTGAATTTATTCCTTTGATAGGACTATGGATTCATTGAGGAAGGGGAGGGGAAGCCTAATTGAACCAATTCATTGATACTCTGCTTCCACTCTTTGATCCCCTATTGGAGTGGGTCAAGAGATTCTGGCATTTGATGGATGCTTTGTTATAGCTTAGGATCTCATTGATCTTCACAGCAATCATCCACTTGTCTGTGATTTTGGTGCCTTATAGGGCATATTTGGAAGAATCATAAAGTTTCTAAATCATCAGTAATGATTTAGGGACCTTGCGGATACAACGCTACTAATGGTGGAGGTTGTGATTTCCACATTTGAAAATAACCACTTGTGCATCAAATATAAATCCAAGTCTGGGGGATAGATTCATTGTCGTGGTGGAAATTTGGTCACAACAAGAGGCATATAGCTCCTGCACTAATGTTACAATTCGCCCTTTCTGGGGTTGTCCTAATTTATGGGTCAATTCCTTGACCGCGTCCTCGATGATTTCAACCTTGTCTAGAGGCTTGCCCTTTTCTATGTCGATGACACACAACTTTTCCTAGAGTGTAGCAATTTCTGCCTTTCTTAAATCAACCTCCTGTTGGAGGGCTCCTTTATCCTATGAGAGTGAATTGGCCGAGGCTTCAAACGTGGTGCATTTAGCTTCCAAATTCTTAGCTTCACCCTGAGAAGCCGCAAGGACTTCTTGTGATGGAGCTTCATTCAATTCCTTGTGGAGCTATTCAATCTCCTTACCTTTGCCTTAAATCACAGCTTATTGGTTGGTCACGGTGACTTCTTCTCTATGGAGGCTAGATTGTGCCTTTTTGAGCTAGTTGTTAAGCTTGAGGTAGTCTATCACGACTACGGCAACAATTTCGTTCATTAACTTGATCTTATCTTGAGGTTGGAACTCTGAGAGGTCGACCACGACAATGTTGATAGAATAAATATCAGGTTGCATCTACTCTGCGGGTTTGGATGCTTGGGGGACTAACCATGCGATGGTTAAGGAGCTTTGTTGGTGGTCATATAACAACTACATCTAATTTTTCACTCCTGTTGACATTTCCTTCTTCTTTTGCATCACCCTTCTGCTATCTCGGGCTACCTTGGCCATTTCAGCTTGACCCAAAAAATTTTGATGGAGAAGGGATGACCCTACTTGCAAATGAGAATCCATGTGGCAGACCATATGGGATTGTAATAGGTGGTTGAGGCTGTGAAGTTACCAGATATGAAGAAGGGCTTGTCACCACATGGGGGGAGACAGTTGGGATGGTGGAGTGGGGTTGAGGTAAAAGAGAGGCTCGGGTGGAGGGAAAGTCTGAGATGGGGTCACTAATAAGGGGATATCCCATGCGGGGAAAATGGTGGTGGAGGATGAGATTCAAAGGGAGCCCCAAGAGGAGGGAGAGGGGGTGGAGATGCAAGGGTCTCAACCATCTTTAAATTTTTGTGTGTGTGGTTCAGCATTGATTCCTCCATAGGTCTCCTACTCTGGGGAACTAATATGAGTTGTGGAGTGGGTGTCTGAACCAAAGGATCTTACCAAGAAGTGGAGAGTGGAGATTGTACTGGTAATTGTTGTTGAAAGGGCCCAAAGGACTCTATAGTTGATCTCGTGGGCCACTCCTTGATCATTTTCACTATCTCCTCACTCTCGCATCAGACCTGTGATCCACATCTCAAAAATCCTCCCATTGTTCATCGCTGGCTACGCCCTCAAAATTGAGGGTGATTTGTCTGATATCCTACCTATAATTCCAATAATCCTCAATTTTTTCTATGCTTCAATCCTTGTTATGCAGCCCGCTCTGAGTCATTTTGTGATTGTGAGGGTGGGATCATACCTATGGAAAATAGGATGGAACAAATCTCATTCTTGAATTGGAATGTCGCTGAGATTGATGAATATGTTGAGTGACTCTACTCGAGGGGACCGCCTGTATTTAGAAAAATTCCTAGACTCGTGTTTGTAGGAGTCTGAAACTTTGTTCCAAACTAAAGTTGAGGCCATCATCTCATCTGGGTCATACCTCCATGAGTCTTGAATTAGGGAAAAGTCGTAGGAAGCCAACTTTTGTGTGAGCATATGCTCCGCCTTTCTTTTAATCACAGTAATTCCTCCCTTGCTCAAGGGGAGGTCAAAAAGTGCCTTCTTTTTTTCGACCGGAGCTGAATTCAACATCCAGTAGTACTGTTGTTTGGCTATCTCAAGACCCACCACCCATGTTGTGAGGACCCTCGGGAGCATGAAGGATTCATCTCGAAAACCATGTAGTCGAATCATAAAATGTCTGCTCAAAAAATAATTGCCAAGGGTGTAGGGTATCTACAAGGATGGACTAAAAAGAGCTATTCATTCTATTATTAACCCATTCTAGGTAAAATTCATGCAGGAGGGGCTCCATAAAAGAGTTAAAAAATTCATATACGTCTGATGAGTAGGATAGTACACGAGTCCAAGAGGACATTGGAAGGATATTTTGGGGGTCTACCTCGCATCCCATAATGTTAGAGTCATGTATTAGTTGAGGTACTGGGTATTATGATATAAAATGAGGTTGAAAAAATATGAGGAATACCTGAAGGTGGAGTTTATTGGGAACATGGCTAGCAGCTCACAAATAGAATTCAAAATGACTTCGGTGAAGTCGAAGCGGTACATCTACTCTTTCTTTATGAACCTCATTCTGAACAGGGCCTTCATATGCCAATCATGGACACTCCTATCCGAAGCTTGGCCGAAAATGAAAAGGAATTACCAAGGGGTTGCCTTCCATGGTCTTAAGTTTGAAAGTATTGTGGTCCTTACATGCGCTGATTTTGAAGGGTCCTTTCCATAAGGGGTTGAACTTTCCGTGATTTCCAGGCTTGGCAACCCTTGCATCTCATTTCAAAACCAAAATACCAACTTGTAATTTTGGTTCCAACATCTTTTGGTCGAACCAAGTGTTCACCACCTACTGACGGATGATCATGGCTTCATGAGTGGCCTCCTGCTTCTCTTGGAGCTCTACTAGCTTGGTGATTCTTACTTGCATTGCCCCATTTTCCTCTATCAGAATTTTCTTTAATAGTTGTAACGCGGGGATTTCTAAAGAAATCAACATTAAAGATTTTTCCCATATATTATCTCATATGGCGAGACTTTACGGATCTATTTAGGTGTGATTCGATCAGCCCATAAGGTTGTCTTGACGTGTTCATTACACAACCTCTTATGCTCATTTCCCATCCTTTTTATGAGCCTGATCAAATTTTTGTTAGTGGATTTTTCCAGACCATTCTCTTATCATGTGCGTAATAATTGGAGGATGTTTTTAGATATATTCCATGCCTTACAACAAAGTTAGATAATTTGGCCCCCAAAAAGGCCTTAGAATTATCTGATATAATAGTGGGGGGGTTTGAAGCAAATAGTGATATCTTGTAGGAGTCCCAGGATCGTGTTCTCGATGGCCTCTTTTTGTGGAACTACTTCGCCCATCGGGTGAAGTAATCAGTTGCGGTGAGGATCCATTTGTGCCTAACACTTGAAGTTGGGTTGACCATACCGATGAAGTCTAGACCCCATTGTGTAAATGGTTCCTCAATTAGGATGGGGTTAAGAGATAATGTCGCATTCTCTGGAAGCCGGTATAAACTTGACAAACATTGAATCTCTTTGATTCTACTTAACAGCTAATGAAGAGGCTTGGCCAAAAGTATTTTGTTTCCAAGATATTTATAGCTATGGTTTGGGTAGAAAAATGGCCTCCCAAACTCCCATGGTGTAACTCGCATAATACCCTTTCAACTTCTCCATTCTCCATGCACCTGAGCAAGATCCCATTAAAGTTTCTTTTGAAAAGGAAATCACCAATCAAGGTGAAATTGGATCCTGTTTCCTATAGTACCTTTTCTTTTTTAGGGAGAGATGGCTTGGGTATTTTCCCATCTGCATGAAGCAGATCCTATCTGATACCCAACTATTTGAGTTGCTTTCTTGGACATAGAGTATCTTCTCAAGTTTTTCATTAGTCAGGGGCATGGGGTCTTGTGTAAGATATCTACATAGGCCCCTTCCTCATGCTAGCTTTGTAGGATTTACCTCAATGTCGTATTGAAGATCTTAGTGATCTAGTTATCTCTTTTATCTGTTATCTCACCCTCTATTATATATTCCTTGACGCTAGAGTGTGCCACCATAACCTGGATTCTACTATGAGTGACAAGGTGCCTAAATTTATTCAGACCCTTGACTATAGTGAAAGCTTGTCTTCCTACAAAGTTATACCTAGTTTCATAGTCATGGAGAGTTTTTGAAAAGAAGGTGACCGGATGTTCCTCTCCTTAAGAATCTCAATTCTATGTCAGCACACATGTTACGCTATGTTTACTCCCATATACATGATGAAATCCTTTGAGAAGTTGGGGTTGTGCAGTACTGAGGTGGATGCAATAGCCCCTTTAACTACCTCAAAGGCCTTACAACCTTTAGCAGTCCATTTTAAGTTAAGGTCCTTCTTGAGCATTAACATGATCGGGTGGATTATCCCGACAAAGTCCAAAATGAACTTGCTGACAAAATTTATCTTTCCTAATAAATATTGGACTTCTTTCTTATTAAATGGTAAGGGTAGTCCCACGATGGCTTCAATTATTTCTAGATCAATAGATATTCCTTCCTTGCTGACAATGTGTCCCAGGAGCTTGCTTGCAGGGTACTCTAAAAACACATTTCCTTGGGTTCAAGGAGATCCCAAATTCTTGACACTTCTCGTATACAACTTTCAAGGCACCAAAATGATCCTCTGCTACCTTGGTAAATACAGTGAGATCATCTAGATATATAAGAATTACCTTATTGATTAGTTCTCTAAACACGGAGTTTATGGCTCTTTGAAAGTTATCTGTTATCCATATTTCACCCTCGTGCTAAATATTAGATCAACCACGATCCTGCGTAGGAGGAAACAGAGTCAAAAGGTAGACAGAAAAGGGCTTCAAAATTGGCTAAGTATAAAGGTGTAAGCGGAGAATGCCAAGTGTAGTATGGCGCTGATTCAAGGGGTAAAAGTTGCAAAAATGGCCCGCAACTCCGACCAAGGAAAATTCAACATCTAGGCCCGAGTCAAAGCCAAAGTGGGAATCAAAGAAAGGGAAAAGATAAATTACGAGACCCATAGGCCCGATTTTGTTCAATTTGGCTACCACGTGTTCCATATCAAAAGGGGACCCATTTTTCAAGTTGTTTTCCCACCCTCCTATGGACCCGATACAAAATTGAAGGGGCATATCTTTCAACTCAGGGCTCAAAATATTGTAAATTTGATGCCGTTGGAAAGATCTCGGCCTCGCCTATGTCATGAAGGTCTGAAATTTTCATTTTGAGGAGGTTAGGTGAAGAAAAATGGAGGAAACATCTTCAGGATTTCAATGCAGGATCTTCTTGCCTCAACAACCAGATCGGATTTGATCTATTTCACCATTTCCTCTTCCTTCAAGGCACCAAACCAAGGATTGATTTAGTAAAGACGGGTTTGGAGAGAGATTTCATCAGAGGCATTAATAGTGGTGGTTGAACTTCAACCATGTTTTTCCCACTTCTATCTCTTTTCTCTTTTTAGGTTGAATCTATAAATATAGGGGTAGGATTCGTTGTAAAGGGTTGGACATTCTTTGTTTTGTAGGCTCCCTTATCCTCTTAGCAAAATAATTTGTGGGGTTCATGGCTTCCACAAAAAAATTGCAATACGTTTCTACCTCTAGGCTACTTTGTAATGGACTGTATCAATCTACAGAGCAATAACACACGTATGTGATCAATTTTAGATCCTCTCTTGTGTCTTTTACTTGTCATCTGGTCTCCCATTACATATATGGCTATCCGTGCTTATTTATTGTATGCATTTTTTTTGGTTTGTGTCTATTAGCAAAATAAGTGTTCATCATTCCTTTGGTGCATCACCTCATAGTTTAGCTTTGTTTTAATTTATGTATTCCTTCTATTCCTATCTCCTTGGTAAATTTTAGATTAGGATTAAGAATAGATCCTCTGCAAGTTTCTACGTATGCACCTAAATAGAGGAATAAGGAACCAACCTTCAACTGGAGAGCTTTTACATTTTGCAAGGTCTCCACACTTGGGAATGTTTAATGTTACGCAATCACACCAAATGACTCTACCTTAGAAAAGAAGACCTATAGAACTCATTTGGGGGTGTTGTGATTTCACGTTAACAATTTTGGCACACCCGGTGGGACTAAGAAGTCTCCATCTTATTATAGTAGGAATTGATGTACACTTGTTGTGATTCTGGCTTTTAAGAAGCCTTAAAATTGTACATCTGACGACTCCAAAAGAAACAAATCTACTGGTTTCAGCAGCCCAAGCTTGGAAGATTCATGAGAAAAACCTAGTCTAGAGCAAGGAAAGAAGGTATATTTGAATACTTGTGTCTATCCCTAGGTAGAGAAAGGAGAGGAAGAACAGTTCAGAGGTCTCCATCTCTACCAAGTAGAACCTTGTCAACACCTCCACCTGCAAGGCCTTTCTTTTAGTCTACAAGGATCCTTAGGCCAAACAGAATGGCACAACCAAATCCATATGTCAACTTCACCGGCAGTAGTCCACTCGCCTTGATTACACAAAACCTAGTTCCGATTACAACATTAAATAGCATCCCACATTTCACTAGGGAAAATCAAACTTCTCCTAGTGACCATGTCTAAGATATTGCAAATGTCTATACAATCCATGAAATCCATGAGATGGACATTGCATTCAAGCTACTCACCTCTTCATTCAAAGGGAAAGCTTCAAAATGGTTTAGGAGTCTTGAAGCAGGCTCTATCCAGAACTGGAACCAACTATGCATGGCTCTTCATAATTAGTTTGGGGAAAATGTGATAACTTGTCTTTTTTGGAGCAATTAAAAACAATTAGGAGAGCCCCGAATGAGTAGCTGATAGACTTCAACCTCATATTCTAATGGACCTGGGATATTATTCCAACAATAGTAAATCCCACTAATGAAGGTTCCTTCTTATACTTTCTTAGGGCTTTAAATTCTGATATTTCTTTGATGATTCAGTCAATAGGGGGCACTACATTACTTGCAACCTATAGCCTCTCCATAGGGGCTAAGTACCATTTGATTCAAGCTAGAAAAATTGCTCCTAGGCTATCCATGCCTTTGTACCCTGAGTTAGGATGCGTAGATACTAGCCAAGCACCTACATTAGCTCCTATACCCACCCTAGGAGTCAAAGCTCAGTTGAAGCTTCCACTTCATCATCTAATGCCTCTAAAGAGTTTTAGGAAGTGGTGATGAAGCAATTTAAGAACTTTGGGAATGAGCTAGTGACCATCAAAAGAAAACAAGCTCAGAGTTTTAGGCCATACCAGCCCCAAGCTCAATATCAAGCTAGACCCCAGTATCAACACAATAGGACACCACCGCATACTTTGAATCAGAGTCGAACCAAGGATAACCCCAAGCTGCTAGACCTTTTAGGCCGTATGATCCTAACATAGCTTCAACATCAAGGGCATTGGTTCTAGCACATAACAATATGGCACAAGAATATGATTGGTGTTTTCCATGCGAACAACCACATAACCAATCAACATGCTTTAATGGTGCTCTAAATCAGGCCTTGATGGTGTAAACAAGTATGGTGCCATAAGAACCTGGCCAAGAGGAAGATCAACAACAAGGATCTCAATAAGGTGGCCCCCCAAACGAGACTATAATTGTCAATTTTTAGGTTGAAGACTTCTGTGGGATGAATCAGTCCCCTCCTCAAAGTGTAGCTACCAATACACCGTCAAAAAGAAAAGTATTGGAGAGGTCCGACCACTGAATTTAAGTGACCCTCAATCTTCCATCACTCGAAAATATCCTAGTGCTCCAAGTACAACTCCCAACATACAGAACCAATCCAAGCCACCTCCCAAACCCAGTCTAGGACCGGTTGTAAGAGCCCGTGTGAAAGAAATAAATGTGTCTGGGAAGGGGCAGAAAAAGGAAAAAACATTCAATATTGTTGATCAGATGAAAAGGAAAAGTGTGAACATTTCACTATGGGATTCATTGGCCATTCCATGGCAGAGGGATCTGCATTGCGGACTGCCATGCAATTGGTCAAGTTTAAATCAACCCCCTAACAGCAAGAAAGAGTGCTTGCCAATGTAGTTCATCCTGGGAGGAACCATGGAGAACAAGGTAAAAACATGAGACCTCCTCCCTTCTATGTCTCATTAATTATTGGAGACAAATTAGTACACAATTGTATGATTGATTATGGGGCTAGTAGTTTTGTGATGCCCAAACAAATAGCTGATTAGTTGGGTCTCCAATATGAGGTCATCTCTAGAGGAGTAGTCCAATTAGATGGGACAATAGTGACTACTATGGGAATCATCAAGGATCTGAGTCTCACTCTACATGCTTTCCCTAATGTGACTGTTTTGTAAAATGTGTCAATCATAGACTTGCCACCACATTTCACTTTGTGTCTGTCTAGGGACTTCACTGCCAAAATTGGAGGCTACCTATCTGTTGATTGGTCACATATGCTCTTTAGGAAAAGGTATGGAGTGAAGGCCATAATCAAATCTGACCCTATTGCTGATTATCATATTGAATCCTATGTGCCTAACCCAATCAACACCAACTACTCAACTTTTGACCAAGAGGACCTCCTAAGTACTTCTGAAGCAAATACCAAGGTGGGATGTATCCTAGACTTGACTCTTGATGATTGGGCCAACAAAATTCATGCTTTTGACCCTATAGTGAATTGGAAGAATTTGAGCTAGGCGTCTACTACCTACATGAAAATAACCAGCCTCTTCCTGACATAATCAAGCTAGAATACAAGGATGGCAATGAGGTATGGACAATTTTTCTTTGATGGTTCAAGGAGTAGATAAGGAGATGGAGGAGGAGCCATGATTGTGTCCCCCAGAGGTATGAGATATTATTCAGCCTTCAGATTCTAGTTCACTTGCTCAAATAACATTGCTGATTATGAGGCTTTAGTCTAATGTCTTCATTGGGCAAGGAAGTTGGGAATCAAGAACTTGCAAGTATTCAGTGATAGTGAATTGGTTGCCAATCAGGTCAGAGGAATTAATGTTGTCAAAAATGACCTTCTCAAAAACTACAAGAGTAGGGTATGGGATCTCATGGAGAATTTTGAGGCCTTCAGTATTGTGTCCATACCTAGGAAGGAGAATGAAGCTACTGATAGACTTGCAGCAGTTGGAGCAACATTTGATGTGGTTAACAACATCAAGAGGGACAAAGAACAACCACATATCCATGTGGTTGTGAGGCCAACAGTGCCAGATAATAATACATGCTGGTAGGTGTTTGAGAATGATCAACAAATCATTAAATTTCTACAAGAAGAGGATGAATTCTCATCTATAAACCAGAGCAGACTAGAGCAGCAGTACGTGAATCAAATAATACGGCTGCATACAAACAAGCTTCCTAAAGGCTTAGTGACACTGGAATCTATTTTCAATCCTAATCATTAGTTCAAAAAAGAGAAGTCTAACATGTAGATTAAAGGAGAAGATTCAAATTCAATCCCAATTGGAGAAGACAAAACACTTCAAATTGGAAAAGTGGCCACCAAACAAGAAAGGTATGAATTCATACAACTTTGCCAAGAATTCCCTGATGTGTTTGCTTGGAGTTATGAGGACCTAAGAGGATTCAATCCAAAGCTAGCACAACACACAATAGAACTAGATCTAGTTGCTCAACCCATTAGGTAGAAGTAGAGACCAGTCAACCCACATATTGAGCCTCTGATGAAGAAGGATTTGAACAAGCTGATAGAGGCAAGCATCATATTTCCAATTAAACACTCAAGTTGGGTTGCAAATCTGGTCCCATTTAGAAAGAAAAATGGAGAAATCAGGTTGTGTGTTGACTTCAGGGATTTGAACAGAGCCTCCCTCAAAGACCACTACCCACTCCCTTCAATGGAGCAGATCTTGCAAGTAGTGTCTAGGTTAGAAAGGTTCTCCCTCCTAGATGGCTACTCAGGGTACAACCAGATCATGGTGAAAGAAGATGATCAATTCAAAACAACTTTCACTACCAAATGGGGCACCTATGCCTACAAGAAAATGCCATTTGGATTATCCAACGTTGGAGCCACTTTTCAAAGGGCAATGGATATGGCATTCAAGGGGCTAATCAACAAAATAGTGTTGATCTATCTAGATGATATTACAATGTTTTCCAAGAATGCATCATAACACATTTTCCATCTAAGGCAGGTGTTCCAATGATGCAAGAGTTTTGGGGTGTCACTGAACCCCCAAAATGCATATTCTTGGCCCATGAAGGTAAGATTCTAGGCCATATCGTATCAAAGGAAGGATTGAAATTGACCCGAGAAAGAGTTCAAGCAATAAGAGCATTACCATTGCAAGTCACAAGAAGGCTCTTCAAAGCTTCTTGAGAAAAATCAATTTTGTCTGCAGGTTTGTTCCAAACTTTGTTTCCCTTATTAAGCCAATAACATTGATGTTGAAGAAGAGCTTAACATTCAGGTGGAAAGATAAAGGAAAAGAAAGTTTTGAGGCTATCAAAGAAGCCATATCACAAGCCCCAACTCTTGTGAACCCATATTTTTCAAAGACTTCATATTGTATGCCTTTGGTGGCAGCGACACAATTTCTGCAATCTTGGTGCAGCAGAACAAAGAAAGTACGGAATAGCAAATTACTTTCTTCAGCCAGAGTCTGGAAGATTATGAGGTGAGGTACTCCTTCATTGAGAAGTAGGTCCTGGAAGTGATCAGAGGATTGAAGAAGTTTAAGCATTTGGTTTCAAACAACAAAATCCAACTATTGGTCTCCCATGCGGGAGTTAAGGAATTCCTTCTCAGCAAGGACCTGAATGAGAAGCATACAGGATGGATCACCTGTGTCATGGAATATGACATTGAGTTCAAGGTCACCAAGCTAGTCCATGGGAAGGGGTTGTGTGAACAACTAGCCTCAGGTCAGCAAGATGAAACAGACAATGAAAAGGAGGCTATTCTTTTTCTACAAGATGATTAAGAAGAAGGGAGAGATGATGTACCTACTCCTTGTTGGACCCAAGACATGGTGCACTTCCTTCAAACATGCATGTGTCCTCATGGGATGAGTAAATAAAAAAGAAGGAATTTCAAGTTACAAGCCATCCCATATGTTCTTATTGGTGGTGTCTTGTTCAAAAGAGACATCAATGGAATTCTGCTGAGATGCATTGAGATAGGTCAAGTGGAGAGAGTGCTACAAGAATTCCATGTTGAAGCAATTGGAGGCCATTTTGCTCCAAGAGTGACAACACTCAAAATCATGAAAGCAGGATATTATTGGCCTAGAGTGTTTAGTGACTGCTACACATGGATCAAAAGGTGCAAGAATTATGCATTCTTCAAAGGCAAGGAAAGGCTAGCACAGCACTTCCATTACACCCAATCTCATTCGACCAACCTTTCATGCAATGGGGATTGGACTTCATTGGAGTCATCAATCCAAACTCAAGCCAACGTCACAAATGGATCCTAACAATTACA
Organism: Taxus wallichiana var. yunnanensis; assembly: GCA_018340775.1. NCBI lineage: Eukaryota > Viridiplantae > Streptophyta > Pinopsida > Cupressales > Taxaceae > Taxus > Taxus wallichiana. Next base: position 422,184,686 of record CM031239.1, on the reverse strand, counting down.
GATTATTTCACCAAATGGAGCGAGGCAATGGCACTCAAGGAAGTAAATGAGTCTAGTATCCTAGATTTCTATGAAGGGATAGTGACCAGATTTGGAGTACAAGCCACCATCATATCATAAAATGCATTAACATTTATAGGTTCCAAGATCAGAGGATGGGTTGTTAAGAATGGGACTTATTTGAGTACATCATCAAACTATTACCCTCAAGGTAATGACCAGGCTGATGTTAGGAAATAAGAGATAAAATATGTAGAATAATCCCTTACAAAATCACAACAGTAGAAACCAATATGCAGAAAATATTACAGATCTCAAATAAAAGTGTAGAATAAATAACACAACACAGAGAGACAAGATTTAACGTGGTTCACCCAATTTGGGCTATGTCCACCAAGAATCACTTGCTTAGATTTTATTACAAGCCTCCACTCTCTCAATACAATACCCAGATCCATTTGGAGCTATGCTCAACAAACTCTACAAAATTCACACCCGAATTCAAAACACATCTGCAATGCATTTACTTGTACATCTATCATATGCATAAGAGAATATAAATAGACAACTGCTTAAGTAGTTTTACAAAACCATGGGTATCAAAACCATGGGCAAAACCCATCCCATAAACTTATGGGTCAAAAACTCGCCCATATGAGAAAAGCATGTTTCCTGAAATGTTGGGTGCATTTTTCGAGGCCAAAAAAATTTACGCCTAATTTTTTTTTTTTTCTCGGGCTGCGCCCCCGAACCCCAGCAAGGATACATGAAAAGTGTACAGTACTCTTAGTGTACAGTCTTCAACACTTTCACACATAAAAACAAGCTCCAAAACCTAACAATCTCCCACTTGGAGACTAGTTTTCCTCTGAGCAAGCTTCTCAACCTTTCACTAGTTTCTATGAAGACCAACCAAAGTTGAACACAACTTTAGTTTTCCCTTGTGACCACCTTGGTCATCATGTCTATAGGATTTTAACTAGTATGAATCTTCTCCAACTTCAACTTCTCTTCCTCTAAAGTTGTCCTAATGAAATGGTACCTTAACTGTATATGTTTCGTCCTAGAGTGGAAAGCGAGTTCTTGCTAGCTAGGTGTATAGCACTCGACTATCACTATGCAGATTACATTCCTCGCTTCATGCTCCAACTCCTCAAGCAATTGTTGTAACCAAATCATCTCTTTTCTTGCCTCTGTTGCAGCAACATACTTAGCCTCCGTGGTTGACAAAGCCACCAGCTTCAGTAGTCGTAAAATCCAACTCACTGCTATTCCACCTACAATGTAAACATAACCTGTTATGTTGCTCCTGCTATCTACATCTCCAACCATATCTGAATCTACATAACCACACAAAATGGTGTTTGATCCACTGTAGCACAAAACTGTCTCCATGGTCCCTCGTAAATACTTAAGGATCCACTTTACTGCCTACCACTAATCTCTACCTGGATCACTCATAAATCTACTCATTGCTCCCACTGCATGGGCAATATCAGGCCTAGTGCACACCATGGCATACATCAAACTGCCAACTACTGATGAGTAAGGTACCTTGGACATTTGGTTTCTCTCCTGCTCTGTCTTGGGACACTGCTCCTTTGATAACTTGAAATGGCCTACCAAAGGAGTCCCAACCGGTTTAGCATCCTGCATATTAAACCTCTCCAAGACTTTCTTAATGTACTCTTCCTGAGATAAAGTCAACCGTTCCTTCCTATCCCGAGATATCCTCATACCAAGGATTTTTTGGCTACCCCAAATCCTTCATAGCAAATGATTCACTTAGCTACTTCTTGAGTACTTTTATTTCTTGCATGTTTTTACCTACAACCAACATGTCATCCACATACAAACAAAGGATAATATAACTACCATCCTCAAATTTCTTTGTATACACGCAATGGTCAGAATGACATCTAATATAACCTTGCTCCATCATAAAGCTATCAAATTTCTTATACCATTGACGTGGAGCTTGTTTTAAGCCATACAAGCTCTTCTTCAGTTTGCACACCATCTCCTCTTTACCTTTGACCTCATAGCCCTCTGGTTGCTGCATATATAGTTCCTCCTCCAAATCACCATGGAGAAATGCAATCTTTACATCAAGTTGTTCTAAGTGCAAGTCTTTTATTGTAACTATTCCTAGAACAGTTCTAATAGAAGTCATTTTTACTACAGGAGAAAAAATCTCATCAAAATCTATACCTTTTTTTTGTGTAAACCCCTTGACCACCAACCGGGCCTTGTATCTTTTCTTGCCTCCTTCTTCCTCTTTGACTCGAAGACCCACTTTATTCGTAATGCTCTTTTTCTTTGGGTAGCTTTACCAAATCCCATGTCCGGTTCTCCATGAGAGCTTGATGCTCCTCATCCATGGCTTACTCCCACTTCTTCCGGCATCTACCCGCATTGCTTCATCAAAGCTCTCTGGCTCTCCACTATCAGTGAGTAATAAATAATAAAGAGAAGGAGAAAAATATTCAGGTTCTCTTCTTACCCTAAAATACCTCAATATAGGAGTTTGGGGTTCTTGTTGAGGAGGTTCTTGAACTGATTCATGTGTCACTTTTCCATCCGAAAGATCCTCTACCGCTGCATATTCTTTCTTGGATTCTTCCCTATTTTCCTACAACTGTTGCTTATACATGAATTTTTCATTAAAGACCACATCCCTAGACCGAATGATTTTATTGTCCTTAATACTCCAACATTTAAATCCAAAGTCATCACTACCATAACCAATGAAAGTAATTTTTCCGATTTAGCCTCTAGCTTGGTCCTATCATCCTTGTCTATATGAACAAACACCTCACATCCAAAGACTCTAAGAAATGAATAATCAACTTTCTTAACCATACCAAGTCTCCTCGGTATGCCTCCATCCAAGGCACTTGAGGGCCCTCTATTTATCAAGTACACAACTGTGCTCACCGCTTCTGGCCAAAAAGAAAGAGGCAGACTTGCATGTAACCTCATGCTCCTAGCACATTCCATTATTGTTTTGTTCATCCTTTCTGATACCCCATTCTATTTCGAGTTCTGGAACCATCTTTTACCCGTGGATTCTATTCTTAGAACAAAATCATTAAATTCATTCTTTTGTAATACTCCTCTCCATTATCTGACTGAGACATTTTAGCTTAAGACCTATTTCATTTTCTACCAAGGCTTTCCATTTAACAAAAGTGTCAAATACATCATATTTGTTTCTAATACAATAAACCCAAACTTTCCTTGTTACATCATCAATAAAAGTAACATAATAACTTGAACCCCCAAGAGATGATACCTGAGCTGGCCCCCACACATCAGAATGCACCATCTCTAACTTACTCTCTTTCTTTGTAGGTCCAACCTTGAGAAACCTTACTCGCTTCTATTTCCCATATATGTAGTTCTCACATAAATCCAAACATATTTATGTATATCCAGGAAAATTCTTCTTTATGATGTTCATGCCCTTATGGCTCATATGACCGAGCCTATAATGCCATAATGTTGTATCTACATATGAAGCCACAAGATTACAACCATTAGTACTATCGGTGGTTAAATACAAGGTTCCAACCTTCTTAACTCTTGCCACCACCATAAGAGCACCCTTGGTAACCTTCCAAGAGTCTTGTAAATATCACAAGATAACCATCACTTCCCAACTACCCCGCGATATCAAATTTCATCTTAATGTAGGCACATGTTTGACATCCTTCAATAGCCAAGTATTCCCATTCTACATCTTAACCTAAAAAGAACCTTTTCTAACTATGCTACAAGGCTCATCATCACCAAGAAAAACATGCCCAAAATCTCCTTGAACATAATCAACAAAATAATGCCTATGTGGAGAAGCATGGAAAGAAGCCCCTAGAATCTAAAACCTAAGATTCAGTAATATTGTGTAAAGAAAGAATCAAAGCATCCTGACATACATTACCCATTGCCACATTTGCCTCCTTGTTTTCTTCCTGTTGTTTCTTCTTATCCCGAAGTTCCCAACAGTCCTTCTTTGCATGCCCAAGCTTTCCACAATTCCAGCATACAATCTTGTTCTTAGATTTTGACCTTGCTCGATCTTTTGATTTTCCACTTTGTCAAAGCATTCCCTAAAGTAGAAGATTCCCTGAGCTTTTTCTTTGCATTTCCTCGCTTAGAATCACCCCTACAACATCCTCAAACTTCAACTTTGAGTTAGCTGGAACCGAGTTACTTACCGCCATTACCAGACTATTCCAACTCTTAGGTAAAGAGCATAGAATTAATAAAGCCCTAACTTCTTCATCAAATTCTATTGTAACCATAGCTAGAATATTCACAATTGTATTGAAATCATTTAAATGATCTGCTACTGAACTATTCTTAGACATCTTCATATTAAACAACTTTTTCATTAAAAATATCTTGTTAGAGGCAGAGGGTTTTTCATACTTCCCTAATGCATCCATTAGATCTTTTGTAGTCTTTTCCTTTGAAACATTAAATAATACCGAAGATGTAAGACACAGCCGGATTGTCCCAAGTGCCTTCCTATCCAGCAAATCCCATTCCGCATCTGTCATACTCGAGGGTTTGTTCACCTTCTCAGACAACGGAGTATAAAGATCCTTTTGATAAAGGTAATCTTCCATCTGCATCTTCCAAAGACTGAAATTCTGCCCGTTGAATTTATCAACCCTAGATCTTCCATCATCTGCCATAGCTCCCACTCAAGCTAAAAACTTTCCCTACGATTCAACACTTCAGCAAACCAAACTAGGCTCTGATACCAATTGTTAGGAAATAAGAGATAAAATATGCGGAATAATCCCTTACAGAATCGCAATAGTAGAAACTAATATGTAGAAAATATTACAGATCTCAAATAAAAGTGCAGAATAAATAACACAACACTAGAGAGACAAGATTTAACATGGTTCACCCAATTTGGGCTACATCCACCAAGAATCACTTGCTCGATTTTATTACAAGCCTCCACTCTCTCAATACAATACCCAGATCCATTTGGAGTTATGCTCAAAAAAACTCTACATAATTCATACCTGAATTCAAAACACATCTCGCAATATAGTTATTTGTACATCTATCATATGCATAAGACCATATAAATAGACAACTACTTAAGCAATTTTACAAAACCGTGGTATCAAAACCATGAACAAAACCTATCCCATAAACCTATGGGTCAAAAAATCACCCATATGAGAAAAGCACGTTTCCCGATATGTTGAGTGCATTTTTCGAGGCTAAAAATTTTACAAGACTCTTAGTGTACAGTCTTCAACACTTTCACACATGAAAACAGGCTCCACAACCTAACAACTGAGTCCACAATAAGAACCTGCTAAAGATCATAAGAAGAACTCTTCATGAGGATCAGAAGACCTGGCACACAAAGCTCAAAATGGCCTTATGGGATGATAGAATAACGCCCAAGAGATCTACATGCAGCTCTCCATTCAAGATTTTCTATGGGAAAGAGGTAGTGTTGCCTATATCACTTGAGTTGCCAACATTGGAGCTTGTGAGGAAACTAGAGATGTCTGAATTTAGACCAATGGAGGCTAGGTATGCGGAGTTGACAGAATTAGAAGAAACCAAAGAGCATGCTCTCCAAGCAATAGAGAAGAATCAGGCTTTGGTCAAGAAATGCTTTAACAAGAAGACAAAATCAAGAACCTTCTAGGAAGGACACCTGGTTTTGAAATGGGATGTAGATCGGGAAAATCTAGGAAGGCATTCCAAATTTGACCCCATCTAGAGTGGCCCCTATATGATCACAAGATTCAAAATTAATAATGCTTTCCAATTGTTTACATTGGAGGGTGAAGAGTTGTAGATTCTAGTAAATGGGATCTATCTTAAACACTGCTACTGAAAGGGGAGTTCTCACCCTGTACATATTATTTTAGTTTTCTCTTTCCTCTAAGTCCTTATGCACATTGTCTTGTTGTCATGTAGATCACTTTTCTCCTAAGTGCTTTTCACGTTCTGCATGTTCCATTTGGAGCATTTATGATTTCAAATTTTGTATATAGTGTGGTGTTGTTTTGTTGCTCTCATGTAGTGTTTGGACTCAACATTTGGTCAAGATAAATTTTGGTTCTAATGGGTTTCCAAGCAGCCCAGGGGTCAATTTTCAAAGTATAGATCAGCAGTAGGCTATCACTCATGACTCCATGCCCAACGGATATGACAAGGCAATTGGTCTTTTCATCTAGTAGGCAGATACCCCTGTGAGTCACCAAAGTGTTATCCATATTTCTCCCTCTTGCCAAATATTAGATCAACCACGATCCCATGTAGGAGGAACTAGAGTCAAAAGGTGGAAAAAAATGGATTAAAAATGGCTAAGTATAAAGGTGTAAGTGGAGAACGCCAAGTGTCAGTATGGCGCTGATTCAAGGGGTAAAAGTTGTAAAAATGGCCTACAACTCCACCCAAGGAAAAGTCAACATCTGGGCCCAAGTCAAAGCCAAAGCAGGAATTGGAAGAAAGGGAAAAAGATAAATTGTGGACCTGTAGGCCCAATTTTGTTCCAATCTGGCTGCCACGTGTCCCATATCAAAAGGGGACCCATTTTTCAAGTTGTTTTCCCACCCTCCTATACGAACTCGATACAAAATTTGAAGGGGAATATATTTGACTTAGAGCTCAAAATTTTACAAATCAGATGTCGTTGGAAAGATCTCGGTCTCGCCCATGTCATGGAGGTTTGAAACTTTAATTTTGAGGAAGTTAGGTGAAGAAAAATGGAGGAAACATCTTCGGGCTTTCAATGCAAGATCTTCTTGCCTCAACAACCAGATCAAATTTGACATGTTTTATTGTTTCCTCTTCCTTCAAGGTGCCAAACCAAGGATTGATGCAGTAAATATGGGTTTGGATAGAGATTTCATAAGAGGCATTAACAACGGTGGTTGAACTTCAACCTACTTTTCCCGCTTCTCTCTCTTTTCTTCTTTCAGGTTGAATCTATAAATACAGGGACATGATTCGTTATAAAGGGTTGGAAATTATTTGTTTTGCAGGCTCCCTTCACCTCTTAGGAAAAGGATTTGTGGGGTTTAAGCCTTCCACCAAAAAAATGCAATAATTTTCTACCTCTTGGCTACTTTGTAATGGACTGTATCAATCTATAGAGCAATAAAACACGTTTGTGATCGATTTTAGATCCTCTCTTGTCTCTTTTGCTTTCATTTGGTCTCCCATTACATATCTAGCTATCTGTGCTTGTTTATTGTATGCATTTTGTTGGTTTGTGTCTATTAGCAAAATAAGTGTTCATCATTCCTTTGGTGCATCACCTCGTAGTTTAGCTTTGTTTTAATTTTTGTATTCCTTCTATTCCTATCTCCTTGGTAAATTTTAGATTAGGATTAAGAATAGATCCTCTGCAAGTTTCTACGTATGCACCTAAATAGAGGAATAAGGAACCAACCTTTGATCTGGAGAGATTTCCATTTTGCAAGGTCCCACACCTTGGGGAAAGTTCAATGTTACACAATCACACCAAATGACTCTGCCTTAGAAAATAAGACCTATATAACTCATTTGGGGGTGTTGTGATTTCACATTAATAGTATCTCCAGTGTTTGTGAATCCAAATGGATTTTTGTGTATGTGAAGGTTCCCCATTTTATCGTGAAATTTGTCTTATGTTGGTCTCATTCCGCGAGCTACATCTAGTTATAGCCTGAAAAACCATTTAGCAGAGAGAATGTATTTAAGCCTGCAACTGTTTGTAATATCTGCTCCATGGAGGGTAAGGGATAGTTATTCTTTGAGGACACTCTATTTAGGTCTTTGAAATCTACAGAGCTGAATTTCACCATTTTTCTTCCTTACCAAAATTAGGTTAGAGACCTATCTTATGTGCTTAATAGGGAAGATTATTTTGGCCTCTAGGATCTTTCTCAGTTCCTCAGCCATGAGGGATTCTATCTTTGTGTTCACGGGCCACTGCTTCTGGCATATGGGCTTAGTTCCTTTTCGAGGTCAATGGTGTGTTGTAACCATGTAGGTCATCGTACGTCCAAGACATCACTTTTTCATACTTATGGCATAGAGCCACAAGTCTTTCCCTTTCCCTGTGAGTGACTAATCTCCCGACTTTTAGCTTCCTCCCATTAGTCACTTCTAGGTAGACATAATCCTCCTTTACCACTGCAAACCTCCTTCGATCTGAATTAGCATTGTTAGAATAAAAAAGGCTTTCTAGTGTTATCAACCCTCTTTGAAGTTTTTTTGTCTTCAACTAAATAATTTGATCTCCATAAGCTTCTTTAATTTTGGGTTGGAGTTGGTTCACAAACTAGTCGGATTGCTGGAGGAAGTGTATAATCTTCCAGTCATTGTTAAAAACTTTCCAATGATCAATGTTATCAGGTATAGAAGGCGGATGATCAATTTTATGGTACTATCATTTGCTATCAAGTCCTGGATCAGGTGAATTATGACTCGATTAAAGCCATCCTATCAGCCTCCATATTTTTGTCTCAAAGAATAACCTTGATATTAAAGGCTTCAAAATATTTAATGAGATCCCACACCATATGTCGATAGGACCTCATTCTTGGATTTTTATGGTGGCAGTGTTCCTTACTTGTGTCACTACAAACTCCATGTCGCCAAAGACTCTCAATTGTTTGATGCCTTCCTTTCATGTCATGGCCAAGCCATGTACTAAGGCTTCTTACTCTGCTTCATTGTTGGTATAAGTGAACTAGAAGCGAGAACACTTTAAGTATCTTCTTTCTCGCTTGGGGATAACAAGCATATCCCAACTCCTGAGCCATTTTTGCTTTTAGCTCTATCAAAATGTAGGGTCCATATCTAGGAATCCCTAATGGGATTCCCTTCTCTTTATCCTCTTCTTTTACCACCTTTGGAATTGTGGAGTCTTCATCGAAGATGATGTAAGTTCTCAAACCTGTTGAATTGAAGTTCCTAAAGGGATCTCTGGGGGAACATTGGCTAAATGACTACCACTTTGAAGGTTTCCATCCTCTATATATGATTCCTTGTCTCGAGTGATCATGGCGTGGGAAGCCTCAAAGCCGAGAGACGCTTGGTCTGCATTATATGTTCCTTGACAAGGGGTTCTGATAATACCTTCATCTTAGACCCATACTTGGTCTGCTAGAATCAGATGGGACCAATCAAGAGACATGTAGCCTCCTATCTTAGCTATGAAATCATGGGAGAGACACATTTCGAAGACTGAAAAAATGTCAATTACTACTATATCTTGTGGAACGGTTATGTTCAAGAAGGAATAAAGCTGCAACAGAGCCCCTTGATAGCTCCTATGGTTTGGAATGATTTTCCATCCAGTTGCATGAATCCCTTCTTTAAGGGCTCATATTCAATTCCCAAGGTGTCTATAATTTCTTTGGGCATGACCGTAGTGCTTATGCCAAAGTCTATCATGGAATTATGTAATAATTTCCAATCTATTATAAGAGTCATAAAAAGGGGTTGGGCCTTGGTTTACTTACTTCTCCCTTCTGATTTAACAACACTGCCTCTATTGGGGCCCAAATCATTTTTACATGTTCCTTCTCTTTCCTAGTGGAAGTTGGGTCATCATTTGATCTTAGTGCTTCTTGGAGCAACTCCTTTTGTTCTGGAATTCCCAAAAGATCCCACAAGGATGCGTTAGTTGGTGCTTTCTTGAGTTGTTGGACCACATTTATTAGTCCAAGCAATGATGTCTTGGACGGTGACTGGTGTTTTATTCCTTCAACTGCGGGATGGAGGGTACCTTGATTTCAGAAAGTCCTCGAGGTTTATTTTAGAAAGTCCTCGAGGTTTATTTTCTAGCCCAATCGGTGAGTGAGACTATGATGGTTGGATGATCGCTAGTCATACTTCGGATAAGAGAGGTCACCTCTATCATCATTTTTTTGAAGTGAGTGTTGTAATTAAATTGAACTGGGTTGGAAGCAGCTACCTCATTTGTAAATATGAATTCCTCTCCTTCTACCCAAGATAAAAGTGTGTGCTTTGGTGTGATCTTTGCTTCTTGCTCTAGGGACATCCCTTGAATCTGCATAACAAAGGCTACATTTTGGACTCCTGCGGACTAGTAAGGTCTTGATGTGTTAACATCATAGCCCTCCCTTGCTCTTTGTTCAGCTACCTTTTTCTATAAATTTCCTTGGGGACAGTCTCTTGGCATGTGAGGAATATTACAAGGGAAGCACCATGCGTTGGGATCTTCTACCAAATTGTTTTTCCAGTACCATTTCTCTTCCACTATTGGGTGGGATGGTCTGAAGTGGTGTTGGCACTGGGACAAGTTGGTTAGACACTTGTGAAGATGAAATTTTCTAGGTATTATGATGTTATGGGGGGTAGGCAGGCATGCAGCCCTGATAGCTTTGATAATTTTGTCTTGGGTAAGTGTTCTGATTCCTTTTAAGATTTACTATCTTGTTAGAGAAGTTTATAAGGATATTTTTGACTTCCTCCATCTTGAGAGAAGAAGATAATGATGCTATAGTGGGAATAGGCATCATATGAGAGGATGGGTAATTATATAGGGACGTAGGGGCTTGGGTAGTGCTCGGGACCTATGCTTCAGAAGGGGAGCTACTTCGAGGTATATTGGAAAAGGGGCTCTCGGGGGAAGCTTACCGACATCTATTAAATTGTTCTTGGCTTGGATCACAATATCATATGATTTTGGTAAAGAGTCCCCCTAATGATTGAATCATCATAGAAATATCCGAATTTAGATACTTTAAGTAAAAAACAATAGCCATATCTGGAGGCGGTCTTACTAGAACAAGAATCATTTTCCACATTTTGTGAAATCTAGTGTTAAAATTGGTCATAAGTTCTTGTGGACCCTTCTTGATGTTGATGAGCTATTGTAGGATCAAATATCTATCCCCTTTCTCGTTGAATCTTGCTACCAAGACATTTCCTAATTGGTCCCAAGTGTTGATAGAATTAGGGGTTAGGGATCGGTACTAATCCAGAGCCTTCCCCTTAAGGGAAGAAACTAGTAACCGCAAGGTGACATCTTGGTCCCTAATATAATGTACCACACATATCTTTGCTACATCCTAAAGGTGTTCCTCCGGAGTTTTGAAGTCTTCTCCACTTAATTTGGGCAACGCCTTTAACGTGTTTTCTGGGCTAGGATTCCACACCGCCAGGGGTGTTGGTATGACGATCGGACTCCCTTGATTCCATGAAACATATTGTCTCTGAGGTTGAGCTTGGAGGTGGGCCATTAAGATAGATCTAAGGATTCTAGTTGACTGTAAGAAGGGTCTACCTGGTGGAGGTGTTGAGAGAGTTTGGTTCGGAGGAGACGGAGACCTCTTAATCTGTCTACCTCTTCTGTTGCATGGAAAAGATAATTGTAGATATTCAAACACATCTTCTTCTCTTGTTCTCACTCTTTTTCACATTTGTCTCATAAACTAGAGAGCACAAAACTTAGTACTATTGAAATTAGTAGATTTTCGATGATGAAGTCTTCAGATGTGTCATTGTTCGTGTCCCACCGGGTGTGCCAGGAAAACTATTGATGATTATCTTTGTGGACGAACCGTGAGAGTCATGGGATATCTTAGGGAAGTGGGACATTCCCCTAAGATAACCTCTAGGTTTTATAGAAGCTGGCTCTTTTCTAGGTGTAAGGTAAGGGATAGAGCAAAATTAAACAAAGTGCAAAACTAACTAAGGTGATACGTCGAAACTAATCTTAAAAGACACAAAGATATATCCTGGGAAACAATATTTAGACTAGTCGAAGAGCGTTTAACATGGTCTACTATTTTTTAGGAGTATTTTGAAGTATCAAGGGTCGAGAAATTGTGAAACAGAATAATATGTAGATGATAGATGTATATAGAAAACCCAAGGGTATATAACATGATAAATATTCAAAATTTATCTAAAAATACCAGCAATAAAGGATGAAAGACACAGACTATTGAGAGCTAAAATGCACAGAACAAGATCCCTTTATTCATAGAGAAAATAATACATAAGGCCGATTCGGCATAGATTACAACTTTCTTCTACAACTAAGCCCTTCTAAGGCTAGCAAACACAATAACTAAGCCTAGAATCCTTTTTCATAACTCCGGATTTTTTTTTTTTCTTTTCTATCTTTTTTTTGTTTGATCATAACATTCCTTTATAGACACCCTTGGCTCTCACTTCAATGTCTAAAATCAGATCTTCCACCGCCAACATTCAATTTTCCTACAAAATCCTTCATTTTTTGGGCAAGATCTCAACTACCTTTCGGTGACATTTACGATTTCATTTAATTTGTCCAACTTGCACTCCTTTGGTTGGTGATGATTCTTCTCTGCCACGTGGTGGTCACGTGCTTGTTTGAGGGCCTTTCTAGGGGCTTTGTCTTCAAACCTACGCCTAAGTGACGTGTGGAGGTTGCACACTTTTTTGAGAATGTTCCTTCTCTATCTTTATTTGAAATTGTTCTCAAGCGACACATGGAGACCCTACGCATTTTTACTGTATCTTTGACTATTTAATCCACCGGAGTAGATTTATTGAGCCTGAGACACATGGGTGGTACGATGCTAGTTTGAGAACATTTCTTTCTCCGCATTATGCCCCGAGCGTGCCAAAGGTACACGTGGATATCTAATGCATTCAGCTCAATACTTAGCCAAATTTGGGCAAAAAAAAAAAAAGAACTAGGGTGGGCGACAAAATACAGTGGTCGGTAAAAGAATCTCATACAAAAGAACTCTACAGAAGACAAAGGTTAGTATTTTACGTTTGTTTATTTGAAACCTAAAAATGTAAAATTTGAAAAATCTACACCTAGGGGGTTATTTTCAAAATTTCTTGTGTTAAAATGTTCCCTAGGAGGTGGTCTAGGTGGGTCTACCTTTTGTTTTGTCTAAAAGGTCTATTTTTGTCTTTTTACATTTTTGGGTCAAATGGGGGTGGGTTTTTCCATTTTAGACATGATTATCGCCCGCATACAACAAAAGTTGAGAACCACCACGAGAATTTCAAAACTGCTTCTTTGCACAGGGCAACGGTTTTGTAATTGTTGAGGCAGAGAGAAATTTTGACCAACTTCGGTGATTTTTTTCAATTTTGGGTGGTTTTATACTATTTTTATGAGCTTATGTATAGAAATTTGTTGCTAACTTGCTCTTTTTTTTGTTTTGTAAATGCAAAAGGAGTTATACATTCAGCTGGAGCCGTGCAAGAGAGTGTGATTGACTTCCAGGCATTATTTCTTAGCTTACTCAGGACGAGAGGGATTTATTACACCAAGATAGGTTGTGGAGGATCTCTTAGGTGCCACACATAGCACTAGTCACCCATATTCAACACAACCTATTGTCTTATTGGGATGCTGACTAGAACACTTTTTCAATTTCTGGTGTTAAGGGAGAGTGGACCATCACTCTCGAGGATGTCTACAAGATTCTTGGCGTACTTGTGACTAGTAGACGGTTGACATTGGAGAAAGGTTCTTCATTTTGTATAGACAATGGGCATCGTATATGGGAGATGATGGGGCGTCGATTGTGGGGGCTAAGTAGGATATGTGGTTACTATCAGTTTCCTCTGCACCTATCCATACTCTACACAAGACCATCATTGGTATTTTGGATTCACGTTTGGTAGGAGACAAGGGTGGGGAAAAGCTCTTTTATTTTTGGGTCCCCATCATTACGTAGATTGAGCAATATGGGAGGAACTATGCCTGGGGTGTGGATATTTTTTGAACCACATATAATGAGTTGTACCAAGTTATGAGGATATAGGGAAATCCCTGAGCCATCCTTCTTTAGTGATATGTTGGGTGTATGAGCGGATCATCCCCTACCAGAGGGGAGTTGGTATACAGGATCTAGGGGCCATAAGGGCCACAAGATGGATAGGTATGTTTGTTCTCATAGGGGCACATCAGCCTGTTACTTCTTTGACTATAAATGACTTCATTGGTAGACCATATTAGGATATGATCAGATTATGGGATTAGGAGGGGACTATCCATGATTGCTTGTGCCAGACTACACAGTTAGTGGATAGGATGGCGGGTGGAGGACCACCCTACTACCAGAGTACCCTATCAATTTGGGTTACCCTATGATGACACTCTTCCTACAGTGTTTGTTGTCTACAAGAGTGTTAGAGAGGCATGAGTAGGCCCTAAGGGCGAGCATGGTTGAACTATTGTAACACCTGTTAGGATATAATGGATAAAATATGTGGAATAATCCCTCACGAGAATCACAACAGTAGAAACTAATATGTAGAAAATATTACGGATCTCAAATAAAATTGCATAGTAAAATAACACAACACAAAGAGACAAAGTATTTAACGTGGTTCACCCAATTTGGGAAACGTCCACTAAGAATCACTTGCTTAGATTTTTTATTGTAAGCCGCCACTCTCTCAATACAATACACATATCTGTTTGGAGCTATGCTCAACAAACTCTCTTAATTCACACGAATTCAAAGCACATTTGTAATGTTTCATTATATCTACCATATGCACAAAACCATATAAATAGACAACTGCTTAAGCAGTTTTACAAAACTGTGGGTATCAAAACCATGGGCCAAAACCATCCCATAAACCTATGGGTCAAAAAACCCGCCCATATGAGAAAATCATGTTTCCGATATATCGGGCATGTTTTAAGGCCCAAAAAAAAATTCGGGGTTGTGCCCCCAAACCCCTACTACTAGGGGGTACCACCTCCAGATCCCCACTTGGGGCCCGGCCCAGCCCCAAACCCCAGCAAGATAACGTGGAAAGTGTATAGTATTCTTAATGTACAGTCTTCAATACTTTCTCAGATGAAAATAGGCTCCACAACCTAACAACACCAGGGGTACTTATCAGTGTGGAGAAGGTACCAATCCCAAGAGTAGCATTAGCTCTCCTAAAGATTTAGGCCGCACCTGCTCAAAACAGGGAGAAGGAGGAGGCCCACACAACCTCATATATAGAAACTGAGGGCGAGGCCAATGAGGAGATGGGTGAGGAGGTTGAAGCAGAGGGGGGTGATAAGGAGGACAGTGATACAGAGTGGTAGATCATAGAGGATATCTCTATAGCAGAGAGAGCGGAAGTGGAGGTGGAGAAGGAGACTCTTATTTCAGAAAAGCCACTTACTCATGAGGGAGGCATCGAAAAATAGTCTGTGATGAGTCAGCACGTCACCTCAGGAGAGGGGGAGGCTCAGCAGGTGCTTGTAGTGGCCCCACCACCACCAGTTGTACCATCTCATCTAACTTGAATGCCCTGGAGATCTTAGTATGTAGATACTCTTCTCTTGACCTTTTTAGCTAAAATTTCTAGTAAACTATGCATTGTGTTTATTTTTGGTTTTCAATTTTTTTCTAACTCATTGTTTTCTTTGTTTTGCAGCCACTACTAATGGTTGGCGAGATCTTATTCGTAAGATCTGTGTCGATACCTTGCTAATCTCTACGTGGAAGACTCGTGTGGAGCTGCTGGAGGATTTGGGACAACCATTGGAGGTTGGATGACAAACCGACGTGTTTGCGCCTCTTTGGAAGGCCGCATAGCTCTTGACTTCTTAGAGCAAAAATATTGTCACATATGAGATGGCAGAGAGGATAGCGAGGCAGAGTTACTCACGCAACGAGGCCATGACTAGTGGTCAATCTCACGGTCACTCTCACCTCTCGGCGCATTCACGACATCGAGCCCACAACTAACCACACGCAACTAGTAAGATGCTAATGCAAACACAATGTAATGTTGAAACTTTAATTTTTCAAGCAATATTTGATACTTCTTTTTTTTGGAAAAATGTGATGAATGTAATATGATAAGCAAATGAACCCACCCCACTTCTAACCCCACACAACTAGCAATATGTGAGGGATCAACATTGAGAGCTAGGAGGGATGTGAGTTGTATGATTTTGATGAATGGAAGTGATAAGAGAAAGACAAGATTTTGAAAGAAATCCAATTAGAAACCTACAACCTAACCCTACACACAGTTTATTACACAGCCTAGAATGTGATTTGCTTGCAATTTTATCTAGACTTAGACCTGTAGATGGCCTCTTGATTGAAAAAATCTAGTTTTAAGGTTTTAAATCTTGTGGAACATACACATCTAATTCACTTTCTTCGTATTTATGATTTCAAAGCACTTTTATTGAATGAATTGCTTTTAACTTACTAATTTAATTGCGGAGACCCCCTACACCTTGCCCCATACTACTAGTAGGAAGCATGGGCTCATCACTAAGGACAAGGCATAGGCGAGTAATGGAACTTCCCTCCTTTCCCAACCTCACGCCACAATAGCAAAGCAGCCCTTTTATGTAAATTTTAGGGCCATGAAGCCGCTAACTAGGTTTCCCTTGTTGGTGACCCAAAAATAGGTTTTGCGCGGTATTTTAGTGTACTAGATGTTGATATAGCACTTACCGTTGTCGCCGGGGCTGAAGAATCCCAACGCAAATTGGCCATTTTGCGAGGCAATTATATAATTTGTGGTAAGTCCCAACCCCAAATAAATTATATCTCCTACTCCAATGATAGCTGCAAAAATGGTTACGAAAACCAAAAGCATATGAGAATACTAGCATTTTATCTTAATTATTATTATATGTCACATTTTCTCAGGTCTTCCTTGCCATGAATTTGGAATTGTAGCTGGAGCAACTAAAATTTAATACATTTATGACTCAAAGCCAAAATTCATCAGTAGTAGAATTTGTAATTGCAAATTCAAAAAAGTATCATGATCTAAAAATGAAAATTCTTCATCTGCATGGCTACAAGTTCTGAAGCAAAAGCAAAGTCGGCATAACGCTTGACTAGAATGAGAAAATGAAAGTTGAGTAGACAATGGAAAAAATCTACGATGCTAAATATTTCTACAAAAATAATATTATTGCATTTACAAGAATTCAACAAACACCGGTAGGGGACTAGTCACATTGCGACTCTTGTTGTTATAACAAATATTAATATTTTTATGAAATTCTAATCTTTATTATTTTTTAATGAATTTTTTACTTTTTATTAAAAAAAAATTAAAATAATTTTTATAATTCTAAATTTTTATTTATTTTAATAAGTAATTTTATTTATTTTAATTTTCGTTAATTTAATTTTAATATTTTTAAAATTTTCTAGTTTTAATTTTTAATTTTATTAATTTTCAAATTTTATTAGTTTTTATTAATTTTTGTTAGTTTTAAAAATTTATTAATTTTAATTCTTCACTTTTATTAGTTTTTGTGAAATTATAATTTTTATTAATTTTGATCAATATTTGTTATTTATTTTTTAAATTAATTTATCAATTTTTTAATTCCTTTTTTATCGTTAAACACTTTTACCATGAGCTATTAACCCTTATAAGATAAAGATTTTCAATTTCCACCGACAACAAAAAGATGAAAAGGTGTCAAAACCACACGACTTGCATGCAAACAAGGAACTAATAAAACCACCTGCATATAGCGGGGCCAATGAGAACCAATACACAAAAAAGACCGAAGAAATAACTAACAAGCCCCATGAGGCACCGAAACCCTAAGCTTGGAACTAGAGCGAGCCGACCTTTGAAGCCCTCCCGCCACTGCACCCTCCCGATCCCGACGAAGTAGGAAATTATATGTGAAGTTGATTCGTTGCTTGATTTGTTCTATCACCTCTGCATCCACCAACACTAGGGCCGCTAAGCTAGGAACATCCAAATTTATGAAGCTAAACCCTGCCAAAACCCCCACCACACATGCTCCATACACCACCGAGAAAATATTCATAAGCTCGAATTCCGATGGAAAGCGTTGTGATAACCCTGCGAGCCTCCTCCAACGAAATTCCATTTTCCCCATCTACCTAGATAGGAGGAACGAATTTCACACCTTCCATTGCCTCCTCCAACCTTAACAGAAACTATAGCTTAATGAAACATTTAGAAATAAGTAGAGTCTCCTCCTTATTACCTCTAACCAACATCATGTGAGTAAAAAACAAAAGGACACTTCATTTTTCACCCTCGAGCTTACCGACTCTCCCAAATACTCCTTGCCAATGATTCTTTGAATGGCATTGCCCACCACTTCAGAGTCAACCCAGAAAAATGAGTTGAGATAGGCACGAGAGATACCACCGATAAAGGTCATCTCCCGTGCTCACTTTGTGTAGTAGTAGGCTCGGAAGTGGAGGAGAATCCATAGGAAGTAATGAAGTAGAGGAGAATCCATGGGTGCAAAGGTCCATTCTTTTAAAATTCCCACTATAATGTAAGCACAAGAAATAACAAACCTGTTATAATAATTAAAGTTTAACCATGCATGTGAGAAGACTAGACACATCAAAATTTCTAATCATGCCAATAATCTTATTCGAAGGCTCAATTCTTACCTAACACTTTTTCTCAATATTGGTCGAACAAATCAAGATCTTTCTATTGCATCAAACCGATGACATGAGTTAGTCTCGAGATATTAATGAGTTGTCTAATATATTAAGTCACAAGCTAAGTAGTCACTTCTATCTTTTTTTAGATCATAATTTATTTTAAGCCTCGTGCTCAATAGTTTTCAAATGAATTTATATTATTTTGAAACCATATTTGAGGAGAAATTTTATGTTTCCTCAAACTTAGCAAACAATAAAGGGACTAAGCTAACTATCCAATGAAATCATAGATAAATATTAGTTTTCAATTATATATATTTTATATATATATATATATATATATATATATATATATATAAAGACACTGTGATGTGGTCTTGGAAAATAAAATTAATAAAAGAAGTGGAGACAATATACATGATAATAAAGACACCATTCATCTTTATTAGTTTCTACCAAAGGCAGGATAATATACATTTCATATCATTCAATCAATAAGTTTATTGTGACCCAATCATATACAAGAATTTTTTTCCCATGTCAAGATCTCTAATGTATAAACTTTGAATTGACATATTCACATAAATATAATCTTACATAAATCAATTTATTGTTATTTTGATTGGTGAGAAAAGCTTATTTGACTAATTTTTACCCGTATTGAGCTATAGGTTTTTCTTTTCTTTTTTAAAATCAAAAATTGGTTTTTTTAGATAAGGTATAAATGGTTTGGTTTTTACGGGACCAAAAAAACTCCACATACAAAGGAAGAAAGGATATAACAATGATGCACAAATAGGGAGGCCTCTACCAACATCCAAACCACAACAATAAACTAGAAACGAGACACCACTACGCTAGCGGGGAAAAGGAATAACAACAAGGCCATCAATGGGGGCCATAAAGACTAAACACATACCACCAAGGCAAAACACGAGAAGACACAACAAAGAGATAAGCCTTAGGAGACACCACCGGGGTGGTGGCTATGGAGCACCACTTCGACCTCTCAACCTTTGACTTCTTTGGTAGGACCTTAGTCCACCCATCCCTGGATGGGCCTAAACCAAGGTCCATCAAAATACCACCTTCATTTTGAAACACTTCAAAAGGATTCAGTGACACACCCACACCTCCACCATCTAATCTACCTCCAAAAGGGGTGACTTGCTCCCCAAATTGCAAACATCTATCAAACGTGGCATCATCGGTTCTTCATCTTGATTCAAAAAAATCCTTGTTTTGAAGATCTTCAACAACTCATTCACCTAGCCTGTCATCCCCCATCCTTTCATTACACCTCAACCCACTTATTGAAATATTTGTAGTATCTGCCCTAATAACATTTAATGGATTTTTGAATTTGAACCGAGAGGCCCTTCTAACATGCCAACTTGGCCCGACAATTTATCCATGTGTTGAGCCATGTAGGTCTGCATCCCGTCCACATTGTTAAACCTCCAATGTTCAATTGAAGGTGATGCATATGGCTCCTCCAATGAACAAACAACCATTTCACCATCTTCCTTCTCCTTTATTTTTTCCTCACCATCTTCTTCCTCAGACTGCACCACACCTACCGGGGAACTGGGTTTACCATTACATAGATCGAGCATAGGCTGAGAACACGATCGACCCGAATACCTCGAAATGCCAATTTCTTTCGATGTCTTCACTTCGGGCACTACATCTTCTAGCTAGGATACAGGGTGCTCCAATATGCAGGACGAGGAGATGTAGAGGCAAGTTGATACCTCATACCCTATTCACCTACATTTATCATAGATAACTCATGATTGTTCAATAATATTTTGTTCAAACTTGTATTTTGAGGTTCTCTAGAAGATTCTACTAGGTACTAGAGCACCAACAAGGACATTGATACACAACCTAGAAAAAAATCAAATGTGAACAAGTCCTTGTAGGAAGGTCCACTACAATGAGCAGCCCCATGGACTTGGAAATGCCAAGGAAGACATCGGGATCCCAAAAGTCCAAAGGTAAGCCAACAAAGCGAATCCACATAGGGAGAGAAGGGTAATAACTTGTTTTCATCCTGGGGTGCCATTGACATGATCTTTGAGAGCCATCATTTTAAAAAACCATGGTCCTTCAATAAGCACCTTTTGCAGATATTCATCCCTCTAGAAATAGAAAAGGAAGCTATCCTCTCCCATTGCATGCACATCCATCCTGCAGGACCACTTCTTCTTACACCATTCCCTGACGAAGTCAATATTCAGTCACAAACCCCAAATATTCCCACAACAATGCACTTGAAACTATCTCTCACTCTATCCATTAGGTCCTCTGAGATCTCTAACTATGGTTCGCGTTCCACCCAATAAAGAAAAATCTTGGGGCTCCCCGTCTTTACCTTGAAAAAAATGCGATGCCCAGGATCTGGCCATCGCAGTAGGAGTTGGGCTTGGAGAGAGATGTGCAGACATTGGAGGTCCTCCTAGAAAAACTTCACCAACAAATCAAAAAATTGTAAATGGCCAAGTGGCCTGACATTTATTATTCTCTATCAATCTATCAATTCATCTAGTTGATTTTTGATAGCCTGCATTAAAATTGATTATACTATGTGCTTGATAAGACCTTAGACATTCATTCATTGTCATTTGTGAATGAAACTTACAAAAGGCAAAGAGGCATGCCACTTTTTTAATCTAGTTACTTATTACGCCAAAGGCGTATAGACAGTTGAGGTGAGGCTTTCTAAAACTAACAATTGTAAGAGATCAACGAACTAGACCATGTTCCCATACATGCATTGAAAATCAGAGGGTGAAAACACGTCCACGTATGCATTCAGGGTGGAGACATGTTTCAGTGGTGACTATCGTATTCCTTGAGAAGGGTATTGCAAAGGTTGCAATGCACTTGGCATTGGTTCTCAGAAGAAAATCACTTTTCTCACCATCTTCTCCACTACTCTCTTCTTCTCCATCTTAAGATTTAGATACCCTACTCTTGCAATTTCAAACCCTAACACCAAACCCACTTCTATTATTGTTTCTTGTTTCTCCTCAATAGAAATCGATGGAAACAGGATTGGACCACAAATGCTTTTGAGGAAATTGGAAGCATCATCTGCGCATCATCTTCATTTCGGTGCCTTACGATGTGTTCATAAGCCATCGTGGTATTGACGTCAAATAGGCGCTCACCACGACAATCTATGATGCCCTCGATTACCTCGGGATCTAAGTTTTTCGGATAAAGAAGAGCTTTAATTCAATGATTTCATACCAGTTCAAATACAACTTGCCATGCATACTTATTTCCTTCATATTTTCCCCCAATTAGGCTGTCTCCATGGTGTTTGGACGAGCCCACTGATATCAAAAGGGTGGCAAAGGAATTTATGTTGGTGCATTTTTCGAACATGAAGAAAGGGCATATACGATTTAGAAATGCTCGAGCACTAGAAAATGGCACTCTACGACATTTCATATGAGTAATTATCAATTTGCTTTGTTCCTTTTTGTTACAACATGGTATTTATATAATGGGATCTCTTCTTGCATCAATGAAAATAGAGTCGACAACATTAATTTTTGATCTTTTTAGATTCACATATATATTATATAATCTCTAAGTTTTGATTTTTTTCCCCTTTGTGCTCTCTTGAATTTTTTGATTATTCAAATTTGGTTTTTTCTAAATAAACTGTAAAGTTTAAACTATTTCCTTTTAAGTGTAATTTTTCATGATATTGACTGTCTATAAATGCTTTTGTATACACCTATTTGGTTGACATTTCTATTATGATTTTATCGTGGGTAGTGATGACGGAAGGTTGTTGAAGAGCATTGTGAATTGTGTCTTAAAAACACATGAACAAATAATAAAAAACGGTAATTCAAAACTAGTATACCATAGGTTTTGAAAACTACTATTTGATAACACTATTGTGACATTTTTCACATATGCACAATCGTGACAACATGTGTATACAACAGATTTTAACTAGTAATTTCCTATTACGTTGTTTACGTCATTTTTCCCATGCACATAAACGTGAGACCCTATGTATACCACATGTTTTGAATACCAATATCCTATAACACTATTTGCAACATTAGTCGCATACATGAAAATTTTAAACCCTATGTATACCAAAGATTTCGAATACTAGTATCCTATAATCGCTTACGATTTTTTTACATACGCACAACCGTGAAGCCCTGTGTATAATCTGATTTTGAATACCATTATCCTATAATGATGTTTCTTACATTTGTTGCATACATAAAAATGTGTTACCCTGTATATACCACAAATTTTGAATACCAATATCCTATAATGATGTTTACGATGTTTGTCGTATATATACAATCGTGAGACCCTGTGTATACAATAGATTTTGAATACCATTATCCTATAACATTGTTTGTGACGTTTTTCACATATGCACAAACATGACACCATGTGTATACCACATATTTTGAATACCAGTATCCTACAATGTTGTTTGTGATGTTTTTCACATACGCACAAATGTGATACCCTGTGTATACCATATATTTGGACTAACAATTTCCTTTTACATTGTTTGCGTCATTTTTCACATGTGTGTAAATGTGATACCATGTTTATACCACATGTTTTGAATATCAATATCCTATAACGTTGTTTATGAAGTTTGTTACATACACGCAAATGTGATAACCTATGTATACCACGGGTTTCAAATACTAGTATTCTATAATGTTGTGTGTGAGGTTTGTCGCATACGTGTAAAATGTAGTCAAAAATCATGCACTTTAGATATTATTTAGTCCCGGTATCATACTATTATTGAAAGGGCTTTTGAATGAATAAAGTATTAATTAATCCCCATCTTTTGGTCATCTTGTTTTATTTTATTTTGTCATTTCGACCTTTTACATCCACATGCCTAGTCAAATTCTATCATCTTATGTTAATTTAGCCTCCACTTGGGGTGCCTAGGTGATTGGGGCACCCATGGGAGCCCTGGTCCTACCAAGGGCACCCGGTCCTTTTGAACTATTCCTACTATCTTTTCGGCTCTTTCTAGCCATTTTATCTTCTTATCTTCTTGGTGTTTGGCCATTTTGAGGCTAATTACAAAATTAGATCAAGAGAACCTATAAATATAAAGTTATGAGACCATAATGAGAGACCAAACACTAGTCACTACTATAATCCACCTAGAGTTACATCCACTCGGAGATCACTTACATCCATTAGCTCCATCGAAGGACAAGGCTAGTTCATTCGCATCACGCAAGCATAGGGGAGGGATTCCATTTTATTCCATACACACATAATATTTCATTTTCTACATTTAGTTATTACTCGCTACTACTTCACAAAGTCGACTAACACAAAAGAACCTAGGGCACATTTTTTTTTATTAGTGGCAAATAGTTTTTATGAAAGGGACTATACCCTTGTACAGAAAAGGCTCAGAAGCCGGATGTGCCCAAGCGAGCAAAAGAACAAAAGATCAAAATCAACAAGGACGCAAGCAGGAAGATATCCTACCAATATCAGCACAAAAACCCGCAAAACTCAGCGAGTAAACAACAACAAAGTAAAAGAACAACGCCGATGAGAACAGTTGCATCCAACCTAAGTGCATCGGCGCGCACCCCCCACGAAAACCACGATATGATTTTCTACTAACAGTGCTCCACTCCGCATTGTTTTCATCTTCCACATCCGAACCACTTCTAAATTGCCTTTTAACTTAGGTGAATCAAAATTTGGATCCCTCGCCTCCAAAGTCAACAATGTTATCTTTTCACCTGAACTGTCCTTCGTCCTTTCTCCATGGTTCATTTTAGCATTTAAAAGTCTTTGTTTAGGATCTTTATTAGAGATTCTCTGTCGGTTCATTTCCATCATTTCAGACGATGTAAAATCTGCCGCACTTTCTTCTTCCTCTGATCCAGTTTCCCATTCAGAGGATTCACTATCATCTTTGTTTGACGCGTGAGCAGTTTTTTTGGGTTTTCTACTCCTTCTCCGCCATTTCAGTCTATCCTACGTGGGCAGAGGGATCACCACGCAGCGCTTCGGCCAGACCCAGTTTGGACGGGCCAGTCTCACCATTGTTGCAGTCGCCTTTGTACAGTGGGCAAGGGATCTCTTCGTTGATGACCCGCTCCTCCTCGCAGTTGTTTCTCCTGCCTATTCCATCCACTGCCCCCATTGTACATGTGCACAGTTTGGCTTGGAAGTTGACCTTCCAGCATTTGGGACGACAATTATGCACATTATGCATACACTTACAAGAACTACATTTGGGTCTGAAATGTAGTGCAACGCTCAGTTAGTAAGCCCATTGTTTTGGTAGATGAGGTCATTTTGACCAATTCAAATTGCATATTTCTTTTTTTAGGGTTTTGATACTTCTTTTGGTATTTTCGGGTCTTGTCATAAACTTGGATTATTGGTGACACTCATTGTAGGGAAACAAATCTAATGCAACATACAATGAGGGTTTCAAACCATCTTCTAGACTTGTAGATTCAATTGTGAGATTCAATGTAATGTCGTATTTGATGAGGCAAGAGAGGATGATACGAAGTACTTTAGGGTGATCACATCATTTTTTGTACTTGTCAGAAGATCATCAACACATGATTCCACAATCTTGTGAATTAGATCATGGAATATGTAAGTCATTGCCCATTGGTAAGTGACACCAATGTTCTTGAGACCGAATGACATGATTGCATAGCAATAAGTTCCCCAAGGAGTAATAAAGGTCATCTTTGTTTGATCTTCCTTGGAGATCTTAATTTGATTGTATCTGGAAAAACCATCCATAAGTGACAATATCTCATGACCAATTGTTTCACAATGATAACATCGATGGATGGTAGTGGGAAATCATCTTTGGGACATGCTTTGTTTATATCCCGAAAGTCAATACATATTCAAATTTTTCCATTCTTTTTAAGAATGGGGATGATGTTAGATACCCACATTGAGTAATCGACAAGTTTGATGAACCCCACCTGTAGGAGTTTCATAAATTCCTCTTTAACCATTAGCGCCCACCTTTGGTTTCATAGGTCTAGATTTTTGTTTGATGGGCTTGGCATCAAATTTGGTTACAAGATTGTGGACTACAACATGAGGAGAAATTCCTATCATCTCTTTATAACTAAATGTGAAGGATTTTAAATGTTCTTTAAGAATCTTCGTGTGTATTTCTACTTCTTCAAGAGTTAGCGAAGAGCCTAACTTCAAAAAAATTGGTCCTCCTTTGTCCCAATGTTGATGTCGGTCATCCCTATTATCAATGATGCATTACCCTCTTCAAACTCAAGTGGGGTAGCAAGTAGTTCTAGTTCCCCTTCCTCTTCTATCTCACAAATCTCAAGGCCTTCTAAGGAGGAAGGGTCCATCATGTGATCTCCAAAATAGGAGGAAGAGTGAGGAATGAGAGAAAATCCTCTCTTATGATGTCCGAGATGTAAATTATGTAAGTGTTAAGGTACCCTAAGATAACATCATCATTTTCCACATAATCTACGATACGAGGTTCATTCTCAGCCTCAACATATGCCAAGATCATATTTGTTGGCATTCTTCAAACTAAGGGTTCAAGGTGAACCGAAACTATGAAGTTGGTATCTTCTAATTCTCTGCTCAGATAGAAGCAGGAAGCAAAAATAACTATTGAATCAGCAAGAAGGTTTTGTTCATGTGGGATGGATTTGATTGAAATGAATTCAAAACCTTTGCTTAAGTTGAGTACAACAATCTTATAGAGCTGCAAGTGTTCCACCCTAGTCTTGTATACCTCTGAAACTTGGTTAGCAACTAGTTGTGAATCACTAAACACTCTAATATTACACGCGCCCATCCTCGTATATCAATAAAGAGATCCTCGTATTCTACATCGTTATTTGTACATTCAAAATTTAGCTTGAAGGAAAAAGGCATGACCTTCACCTCAGGAGAAGTGAGGAGCACACGAAAGTGACACTTTTCTCCGTCGTAGTTAAGAGTCCAATAGTTTCTTGGAAAGATTGATGTTTGATCATTCCTTTCTTCTTATTCCCTTTCTTTTGAGACTTCAACCATGAAAATCACTTTAGTGGGAAGAGAACCAAGTCCCATAGCGTGTCCTATGCCCATGGAATCGAATGGAAGGAGAAGGGGTAAATCATTCTCCAACAACTCGAAAATATTTTCTATGGTTTATGTTGATACCATCTTAGCAATCATGGTTTTGTCTTTGATTGCAGGAATCCCTTCGATCAACCTCGATAGTTTCCAATTCCATTGTGGGAATTAGTTTTTTCTCTGGAGTTGAACTCGTAGGTTTTTTCAATTGGTTTACGGGGAGCTCAAACTCAGTATGTACCCCAATTTTCTTCTTTAGTTTAGCCAGGTGAATGTCAAAGGTCTTTAGGTCACCTGTGTAGTGAAGACTTTCCCCATATGTAACAATTTGACTTCCTGAAACAATGTGGAAGGAATCACCTTCATACGATGTATCAAGGACGACCGATAATCATATTATAGTTATTTTCCCATTCTATAATATAAAACTCTGTAAGAACCGTCTTGGGCCCTAGGGTAACTTTTAGCACTATGGTTCCAATCAATGTTTCTTTGAGGCTATCATACCCTCTCAACGTGTTTCTTGTTGAAGAGAAATTAGTTTCTCCGTAGCCTAACTTTTAGAGAAATGAGAAGGGCATAATGTTGAATGTTGCCCCATCATCAATCATTGCATGCTTTAGTATCTGTGAGCATCTTAATGATGTCAAATATAAACCTAACATCTCTTTCAGGCTTCCTTGGAGGATGTACGTTGAATTCTACGTGATTTATTTACGCCTCCATAAGAGGGTGACATTGATCAAATTCCCAAGACCCAACGCTTCCAATAAAGCAACTCTATGAGTAGGGGAGTTCTTCAACAAATCTAGGAAGGAAATGTGTTAAAAGGTCTTTGTTAAAT
Organism: Taxus wallichiana var. yunnanensis; assembly: GCA_018340775.1. Classification (NCBI taxonomy): domain Eukaryota; kingdom Viridiplantae; phylum Streptophyta; class Pinopsida; order Cupressales; family Taxaceae; genus Taxus; species Taxus wallichiana. Next base: position 422,157,332 of record CM031239.1, on the reverse strand, counting down.
AATTGATCAAATCATAAGCCCCCACCGGCTTCAAAAGTGTTGAAACATCATCCGACATAGATGGGTAAATAGGAATGGGCTGCGAAGAGTAGTCTCGATTTCTTGTAGCGGCGTTTATTTGGGGTTTGATTTTTATTTGTACTAGACCCACAATATTAGTTTATTGGCAACCATCCAACGGAGGTGCCACCAATGGGTTCGATGAAGTCGAAGCTTCATGATCATTGTTTCCCTTGTTTGTACCATGAGGGTCCAACTTACTATTGTTAGGACATGTTAGTAGGGGATCATTTAAGATCCCGAATGGTGTGTTTTGAGGGGATACAGGCCCCATGCTAGTATCCGAGTTGGTGTCATAGGACTCACCAAAAACATCTCAATAAAGAGCTATCTTTGGTCCTCTGGTAGAGGATGAATTAATTTATTACAGTCGGGACATGTTCTAGCATCATCCCCTTACATCCTATGGAAGTCGCAATATAGGTCAAGATAAGTTTCAACTATTATTCAATTATTCGTTATTGTAATTGAAGTTCGTAGGCCATTGCCCTTGATTTTGATAGTAGTTTTGGTACCCATTTGGGTATTGGTAAGGGCCTTGAGCTTAAAATTGTTGTTGTTATTGGGGTGGTGGACAATTAAAATCCATTGCATTGACTACAGGAGTGAATTTTTTACTCCTTTGATTTTTACCGTTCGTTGTTGTTGATATTATTTGTGCTTGGGGTGTTAACAACATTTGGTTTCTTTGTTTGGTTTATAACACCGCAATTTTTGTTGAGGACCTTAAGTCTTTGATTATTTTTTTCATTGTAAGGGTAACTTGAATTACCTTGATTGGGAGTGATCAATCTCTCGTTTAAACCGTAGGTATTTTGACCACTTTCTATTGTTTCTTGATCAATGCGGAGAACGCCCTCCAACGCCTCTTCGTAACTCCTTAGGGAAAATTCTAGACTTCTTTGTTCGTTTCCTAGTTAATAGAGTGAAGGAATAGATTGCAAATCTCCATTTGATCCATGTTAGGAGCACTTGTTGAAGAGTAGAGGACCTTCCGCCATCTCTGGATGAAACGGGCAGCATATTCATTGTGCTCTTTATTTATATGTAGGAATTCCTTAATTTGTGTTCTTAGTAACTTTTTCATGTCGAAATATTTGATGAAGTAAAACATGAGTTGTTTAAAGGAATGTATTGAGGCTTCAGGTATCTTATAATACTGGTAAAGAGTGATTCTTTCAAGAGTCTTAGGGAAGATATTTGCTACAACTACATCCCATGGGAGAAGATCGCAAAAGACAGTTGCATATGACTTGATATGTGTGTTTTGATCTCCCTTCCCTTTGGACTTTGGCAAGTCAAGAAGTGGTCATGTAAGCATTGCAATTCAGATAGTAAATTCCAAAGGTTCCTTAAGATATTCGGCATATGTGCCTAATGCGTAATACTCTACCATAGACAACCCCTGATGGGGAAGGGGAGTAGGCATAGGAGGTTGATATGGCGCGGTGTAAACATTTGTAGAGGCATAATGCATCCCCTAAAGCTGAGCATATGAGCCAAGACAAGAGAACATGTCCCCCTGCGGTGATTTGGAATACATGTGTAGATATGGGGGAACATTACTTTGATACAGAGTGAGAGGCACAAAACTAGGGAACGTTGCATTTCAAATTGGAATGGCTTTTGAGAATGCACTTTTGACTTGGTGCCTATTGAGGGTATATGTAAGAGGTGTGGGGGGGATACCCAAGGTTCTTGAACCTATGAAGAGATCTCCAAGGCTAGGAACACCTGTGTAAACTGGAGGAGGATTTGACAATGGATGATGGAAATCCTTCCTTTCTCAGTAGAAGATGAGGCATGAGTAGCCTAGGTAAAATCCAATTCTCTAACCATGTCCACCAATGTTGAGATGACCTCAATTGATGATGGTATGGTGTTATTTTTTTAGCACACATTGTTGAACCTTGTTAGGTTGCAAACAAGTGTGATATCCTACTATGAATTGTTCGTTGTTTGGCCACTCCTCATTATAAATGTTTTTCTGTTGTGGGAGGGGTCAAGGTTTTATTATGAAGTAAAACATCAACATATCCTTGCATCCTATCTAGAGATTGGTCCATGTTATTATAGCTCTCTTGGCTTCAGGTGAAGCGTGCAATGAGCTCGTCATGAGAAGATAGATAGGAAGTGTAGGGATCAACCTACATATTGATCTGAGGTCTGGAAAATACCCACAAACGGAAACCTTTTTCTCCAGTGAAAGTCATATTGTTTGAATTGGAAAATTCAGGTTGATCGATCTCCTCAATCCTAACAGATGATCCATTGTTGGCACCTTGAGGAAGAGGAGTGTAAGGTGATGGCATATTGGAAGAATAATTTTCATCCCACCTTGATAATGACGGTGATTATTGTATGCTGATTTGGCGGTAATAAGCTTCCAGAACCAGAATGGGTATGTCGTAATCCTATACCGATATATTTGGGGGTATATAAATACCTGCAGAATAATGGGAGAGGGAGAAGATGAATGAAATAAATGGAAATGAAAAGAGACTAGCTCTTTACGTCAGGTTCACCAATTTGTATGAATGAAAATCGACACGTGATCTTCAAGATGCACTCGACCACCCGAGGTCGTCTTTGGGACAATTGATGATGTAAAATGAGAGGATGGCTATGGGTAGAGAAATATAGCAAAAATGTGATGTGGATGAAAATATTTGGGAATGGGATGAACAAACTATCAAGGCAAAACAATGTCCTCAATGCAAAATATCAAGATCTACTCGTCAAGGGCAAGGAAAGCACTTCTAACCTAAATGGGTCTAATGGATGGGTCAGAAAGAATAGCCACACAAAGAATCCAATCAATGTCGAGCTTTCTGGAATCCTTTCTAACGATTTTGGGATACATAGAAAACTAATGGGTGCCTCGTAACGATTTCTAGACAAGGTCATTAAATAAATGAGAGAGAGGTGTGGTTCCACTAGCTCTATGAACAGTTAGCTAGTTTAGTCCAAAACATGAGGGCTTGATGAACTTATTTGTTTAGAACATTCAGCTATCTGATAATGTCTGGGGGAAGATGAGATGTCCTAAAGACTAGTGTAGTAGTTCGATGTCTAAGTCTAATTGGTTTTCGGGCCCGTTTGGTTGGGGGAAAGTTGGATCAGAATTGTAAACTCTCTGGTTGTGGTCCTTGTATGGTCATATGTGGAATCTAGACTTTGTTGGAGGGGAAGTCCAATAGTCGTAAGCCTTATTGGCTTCAATGTTTAATACGTTCAGTTGTATAATTTTTTCAGAATATCGTGATTATGTTTTTAAGATAAGCATATGAAGTCCAGTACCTATATCCGTAAGCAATTTGGGCCCATTTGGTTGGGGGAACTATGGATCACTTCTGTTTGTTCTTGTTGTGTCCCATTAATGGTCATGTATGCATTTAATATATGGAAATAAATAACAAGCTAATCTAAGAAAATAAAAGCTACACTATGTTTTTGTATTTTTCCAATATAAAAGAAATAAAGCAATACAAAACAATTAATCTATTTTAAAGATTTTTTTTTGTTTTTCTGGAACTTTTTGGGATTAAATGAAGAAATGAAGAAATTAAAGCTTCTAATCCTAATTAATAAATCCTATACAAATAAATAACCGAATGTAGTTATTTATCTGTGTAATAGTGTATTAAATCTATTCTAATCAAAACAAAGCTTTTTCCAATTTATAGTTGTGGATTATTAAATCTTCTTCTATCTTAGAGACATGGGAAGATTTAAAGCTTCAAAATCTTTTCTTCCCTGTAACTTCTTGGATAGAATATGTGAGGATTTAAGGGAAACCACAATTTACAATAGATTTATTATATATGGTGATATAACAAGCTTCCTCCAGATATTTTTCCCTCACAAACCCAAAGGGATAGGAAGGGAATGATATATCACTAGAAACCTCTCTAGAAGATGTGAAATGCTTCTTGAAATGAATCTAACTATTTTGAATAAAGGAAATTGATTTTCTTCTACTCTATTTGATGTCTACGTATGTTCAAAAATGAAGAAATTTAATAACCCCAACTTGGAATTACAAAGACAAAGGAAAATCTAATTGTGGTACCACTTTGTCCCCTCAGTTGTCTTTACCTTGATCTTTTGTGTCCACTCAAATCCAAGGAATTTGGGAATGCAGAGGAAACAACAAGAAGAAAGTCTTGAGCAATAGCAACTTGATGACAGTCTGGTTGTAATGCAAGAAAAAGAAAGACAATGCAAGAATACAGAGCTTGGCTATGTAGTTTCTAGTAAGATTATGTCGACTCAACTAAGCAATCTACTACAATAATCTCCGACCATTTGCTTTAGAAGAAGCGATGGTTTTATAAAAGTTTGGCTAGGTAGTGTACTATCACACTTAGTAACCATGGGTGCCACATCAACACATTAAGGGGTAGTTAAACAATCAATTAACAATTACAAGTGGAAGAGAAGTTTAGTACAACTCAATCAAGCCTAATTTTAGCTAAATTGATTGAGAAAAACACTCTAAAATTGAACTGAAGTCAAACAAAAAACGTATAATTCATGCATGAAGATTTATAGAAAATTTACACAGGAGTGTCACTCTGCATTAGGAGATGGTTAGAAAATCACCGCCCAGAAAGGTGAAGGTTTTGGAACTACTTGGTGTGACAATCTCGTCACTTAAGCTCTCATTTTCTAGTTCAATGTCTGATAAAATTTCATGTTGCATTTTATATATTTTTTCTACTACAACTTGAGGCTGAAATTCTTCATCACTTGCACTAGAATTTCCTTCCTTCTTAAATTTACCATTACCTCCTGATGGATTGCTTGAACTTGTCTCTTCCTTCTCTAGTTTTATTTCTTTATTGATTGGTTCTATAGGAGTGTGCTTTATTTCATCCTCTCTCATTTATATGATATTTTTATGACAACATCTTGCATAGTGTCCAACTCTGTTCCACTTGAAGCAAACAAGTTGATTCTTGTCTTTAGGTGTTAACTTTTTCCATTCTTGTTTCATAGGTTCTTCAAGACAAAATTTTACTATTTGACCCTTCTCATAACAGTTATAACATACTTTTTTCTTCTCATTCTCAGTCCTACAATTTCTCCATGGGTGTGTTTTGTCTATCTTTCTCATACAGTCTCTAGATCTATGTCCAAAAACATGACATGAAAAACAAGTTTCATAAAATTTTACTATTTGACCCTTCTCATAACAATTATAAAATACTTTGTTCTTCTCATTCTCAATCCTACAATCTCTCCATGGGTGTGTTTTGTCTATCTTTCTCATACAGTCTCTAGATCTATGTCCAAAAATATGGCATGAAAAACAAGTTTCATAAAATTTACAATGGAATCTCTTGTCATTTGGCTGCTTAACGATCTTCTTGTGTCCTTGATATGATGCATGAAATAACTCACTCTTCAACTCATTTTTCCTTGCTTGTTCTTGCTCCTCTCTTAGTGTCTTAAAATCTACATTTAGTCTAGCATATTCTTCAGCCTTTTCTCCGATCGTTGTTTAACATGGCTAATGAAAAGATTCATGCTTCACTTCATTATGATTTTCTCCACTTCTAAGAATCAAACATAGTTTGTCATTTGGATGGTTTTGTTTGTTTAGTAACTCATTAATATTTCTTGAATCTTTCTCAATTATTTGATACATCATCAATTTACTTTTGGTTTTTTCTAATCCATCCTTGAGAGTCTTCAAAGGATTTCACTATCACTATCAATTTTCAAAGCCATTTATGGTGAACATTTCAATTTTCTACCAGGAGTTAAAATAATCTTTTTGATTGCTCATACATGCCCTAGGTAATGTTCGTAGGCTCCTCCATGCTTACTTGGTCTTGTCATGAACTGTTTCATTCCCATACACCTCATTAAGATCCAAAACTAGGCCTAAATGGACCAGTTATAACTGTGACTCCCAACATTTGACCTATTCATTCCAAAAGATCTTTCACATGTTAGAATCATCATGTATGACCTATATAACATTTGTGTCATGCTTACCAACCATCTCCATGCTTCCAATATCCTGGAATCAACCTGAAACCTCTTTGTGAGCTCCAACTATCACTGAGAAGGCACTATCAATCAACCTTCATGCCTCTGACTGAGCTTCACTTCACCATTCACACATTTTCTATCAATGCCACATGACATTAATGACCACACCAATTACCATGGTTCAACATAATCGCCACCTTTCCATCTCAATCCTCTCCCTAACCATCTTCCACCATCCAAATCCCAATATAAACCAAAACATCATTTGCCATCCAAATCCCACTCGACACCCAAACATCATCTACCATCCAAATCTCATATTACACCCAAACATCATCTACCATCCAAATCTCATATTACACCCAAACATCCCTCACCAACCAAAAACAAAAATAAATCTCACCTCCCATCTTTTGTTAATTTTTGCCTCTTAGTAGATGGAAAAACTACAACCCCCTACCTCATGATGACCACATGGCATCATCTTCCCCATCCAGTTCATATCCTAGAGCCAAAAATATGTTCGCTATTATGAAACATTAAGGAAAAGGCTTAAGCATCCATGAAGAAGGCATTCACAAAATCATCTCCCTTCATCAAAATTCAGGTTGTTTAGGAGCTTAGGGTATAAACCTAACACTACCAACTTCCTCCTACTACTCCATCACAACCCATTTCTACCACTCCTCTTGTTGATCCTACCATCCCAACTACTCAACCCAATCACAAATCATTTAATCACCCTACAAATGCCAAATACTTAAAAATGATTGAACACATAATTTGTCTCCTTTGCACGGATATTCTTTCCTTCCCACCCATCCTCATATCCAACATTCAAATCGTTTTGCATCTAATCCATTCTTATCATCACATCCATTCATATCATATTCCAATCCATTCATTTTAACACTTAATCAACTTTCGAAACGACCCAAAAATCCACACATGAACAACACAATGAAATACAGGATAACTTTTTTTTTTTGACTTGCTTGACACATAACATGATGCAACATGTCGTCACCAAGTATACAACTAACACTGTGAACAACTTGATACAAGGATGGCCATAAAGGCAGCACGGAAACGTTCACACATATCAAGGACAATTTACTTTTCTTTTTGACAAGACAACATAGAAGTCCAAACACAGAACACGATTACTGACTAGGGCCAACCACAAGGAGATATTCTTGAGGGTTATTTATTTTAAAAGGTCATCTTGCAATTCTTAGCTTACGTTTTCAAGGAGACTCAGGATATGATTCATACAATTCATCTTACCAAGTTAAATTTATTCTTTTGACACAGAGTAATTATCTTTAAATCTTCTCTATTATGACCTTTATTTGCTTAATTCATTTATCAAGAAAAAGGAGAATTTCAATTCCACAAGGCCATCTGCTCACCACTAATGCTACTAAGATTCGTTCTTGCCCACAAGACAACATGGTTTTAAGTTCAACACACTTAAGAGAAGAGATACAAGGTGCCTTGAAAAAGGGTTAGAGGGAGAAGGTCGAGATGAAACATTTTTAGGACCTCATTAGTTATTGCCAGTATTAAATTGAAGCTAGGGCTCTTAACCAGAATTAACAACAACTTTACTTAGGCTTTGCTAAAAGTATTAACAAGAAGTAAAAATTTACTTTCCAAATGGCGGTGAGAAAGATGGTGAGGTCTCCAATTTGTTTTCTCTAGCTTATTAAATCTTATCATCTTCAAACAACTAACAGTTCATTTCACCTTAGGGTCATTTTACAAATTTCACCATAAAAGGAATAATGTTCACTAGAGGAGCTAGGGTTATCATGATATAAAGTTTACTTGCAATGATAGTCTTGCTCTTGTTTACTTAAAGGATTTCTTGCTCTCAAGTTGGTGACCCCTACGTTACTTTATTTGAATACAACTTTTAATATAACTTCCAGAAGTATTAAACAATCTTATGTTAGTTTACTTATGACACTTTATTTCTAAGTCATATCAAGATTTAACTCAGAATTTATTCTCAAGGCAAAGTTGAAGCAACACTCATTTACGAGAACAAAACAAGATTACATCATTTCTTAAAATACTGATACTCCACAAGACACTCAACCACAATAACCAAATTTTCTTATAATTTCCAATGATGGGCACACAATATAGGGTTTCCAAAGTTCAGATGACAAATCTACAATACATTATGCTAAGACATTAATCCTCTTCTAAACTTTCCACTGGACGTTAACAACAGTTGAACAACATACAAAGGTTTCGAGCAAAGGAACTTCTCAACTGAGGTTGATGACAACAGTCTACAATTCTATCCCTCATCTACACGCAAAATCCATCTGCAGCAAATTTTCTACAAGAGTCAGTTCACGAGAACTGAGCAAGATAAGGCTACACAAAACCACCATAACTATTATCTAACAATATCATGAAAAGAAGCACTTTATTACAAGAATTTGGGTCAAACCTCTAAACACTATGAGCACATCAAGTTATAATAAAGTCTATAACATGTCAATCAAAGAAGGAGAAGACCTTGTACTTCAGTTAGGAGAAAATGCAACGAAAGTAACAATCATATGAGAATGGCCCTTGGCCCTATAAGGAGAAAACAAACAATCTAGCAAAAACAGAATCCCCATCAAGTAAGTAATTAAACAATAATTACAAGATTGAGATTTGATACATATACCAGTCATCTAGAAATTTATCAAAGGTACCAAACGCATAGGCTAAAATAATATATTTCTAAAAGAACAAAAGTTGATCGGCCCAAGAAAGGGGAAACACGGGTTCCAAAATTTAACACAAAAAGTCATGTATAAATGAGTTTCAAACCGGAAATCAAATAGAGTAAACACACAACATAAGTTTCGAAGTGAAGGCATAGTATACTAGTTTTGACCATTAACTACAAATAGATTTACCAATCATCCAGAAGGGTCAAAATCTTACAAAGCTAAGAAAGCAAACACGCGAGAGAAGAAGGGAGTTCGTCAAACAAGAGTATACAATAATGTCATCAACAATTTTATAACACTAAAGATTTGCAAACTTCCACAACAATTCTAATGTTTGATTAATTTAAAATAAATTATCCATTTCCCAAAACAACCATATTTTAAGGCAACCCTTGGTAACACAGTCAACCGTCACACAAAGATACAAACATAACTTCTAAGTGACATTATCAAAACAAAACCTTCCGCTATGAATCCATAAGACTATCAAATGAAAGCTGAGTTTTTCCCGAAGGTTAATCACATTTAAGGAAATTTCCATCACAAACTATTACGGTAATTACGTGCATAAAAACCGACCAATATTAATTAATAGCGTTAACATTACAAGGGAGCAAATAATGCAAGTTAGGAAAAAAAGAAGAGCGCCATCAGCAATAATTCTGAGAGGGGAATTAGACCAAACTATTCTAGTGTCAACGAGGTACTGGATTCGCACAATGAACCCTCCAGCTTAGTTGATTCGAAAAGCTAGTAATGGTTCAAGTTGATAGGGATGGTCAAGGTACTTCTTGAGGATGGCCTTAAAAGCCTAGAAACAAGATGAAAGATAGTATAAGAGTCTAAACACGCGAGACGGAAAAACACGTTGCACACGAACCCTTTTATTCTACCAGTTTTAATACCAAAACTCTAAGCTGGCTAGCCCACGCATTGCTCACACAATCCTACAACCTTTCTTTCTCGATGCCAAAAGGTTATCAAAGGGACTTGCGAAGGAGCTAACAAAAATGTCAAGGAAAACCTGGGTGATAGGAAGGGGTTTCATAGTTATTGTAAACTTACTTCCATGATATCGAAAATACTAGCTTGATCAACATAATAACTTGCAACTCAATCACAGAGAAGAATTAATACATAAACAAATACGAAGTTCTATCATTCGAGTAATATAACATTCAGAGGAGAGGGCACACGCATCCTTTCGACCCACATATTGTCAATGATAAAAGCTAAAACAAGAAGAAACAAGAAAGGGAAATCTCCCATCATGACATCCAACTGACAAATCAATGCAAGGAAAAGTGGTTCGATTTCATGATAATTTTAAATAAAATAACAGTAGAAAAGTGTAGAAATATCTTCCTGTTTCTCCAGCTTCAACAAGTCGTACAGACTCCGCACGGGTCAGCATAAGAACCGTAGGTACTGGAATCCGGGTGCACCAGTTCTAAGCAGTCCACATTCACGATCCGCGAGACCATGCAATTGAGGAGGATTTTTGTCAAACAGTTTGGGTGTCTTATGCTTGCTTCCACTTTGCATAAGTATCTACCAACGCCCAGCAAACAAAGCATTTGACACAGCCTTGTACCTTCTCCATTATTTTCCAAGTTTCCAAGGTGTCTCAACCCACCCAATTTGTCCACAACCAACAATCATTGCTGTCCAAAAGACCACATTTCTTTCAAGTTTTTCCCAAACCATCCGAACACTTCGTTGAGCATCCAGATCAGGAGTAAAAATCCGTCTTAAGACAGTTATGCACCCAGGACACTAGCAGATACAACAAGCAACAAAAATCTCTTTTTCAAAAGCATTGGAGAACGTCCATGCCCTGTTCAAACACTCCCACTTTGGTATAGGCGTGGAGATGCTATCAAAGGTTGTGGAGTTTGGCTTTACACCTGCTCTTTGCATTTGCTAGAAAGTTTATAAAGCCATTTCAACATATCCATAAAACAGTCCCTAGACTCAGCATCCTCGATTAAAGCTGACCAGTCACTAGATTGCTTCAATGCAGCTGCTTTGAATTACAATAATAATAGAAACCCGATTTTAGAATGGGTATTACAAATTAATAGTAACCACAAGAACCCAAAATACAGGTTACATTTATTCATCCAAAACAGCAGAACACAAACATTTCCAACAATACATTAATCCATCGTCAAGTAGCCACACACAGCAATAATATCTTCAAACGGATATACAATACCCAGAACTATTTCACCCAATACTGTAGATCGACCCAGGTTATAATGCAAAAGATTATTCATGCAAATACCTAGAAGAAATAAGCTGTTGGGAGATAGATATGGTTATTCATGCGGTGAATAACAGCTACAAAGCCAACCCCATGATTTGAAGCTCGGACACAAGACATAATGATTACATCACGCTCCTGGCTCTGAAAGGCATCTACCGAAATGATAAATAAACCTTTCTTTCTTCAGATTTGAGGACAGCATCAAACTCTCGGTGCAAACATTACAGCTGCAGCTTGAAGGTGTGATAATTCCACAGAAACCTTTATGCCTGCCAGCTTAGAGACTCGCTGAAGAAGCTCATAAAATTTGCAAAGCAAAAAGTGCTTCATGAATATTCGATATGAAACAGATCCACACCTATGAGGTCCTCTTCCATGGGTTACATCGTAGAACAAGCAAGAAATCAATAGAGAATCTTAGTAAATAAATTTCTTCAGGTCTGTTGGAAGCACTCTCACTGTCACATAGTCGATTTGAAGAAAAAGAACTCAGTACATGTTCTGGATCTGAAAAATATCCTGCTACCTTCATCTCCCAAGACATTTTCTCCAACATTGCATAGATCTCTGTATCGTGCAGAGACAGAGAAGCACAAGAGCTTGAATAAACACTAATGGCACCGGCCGCCCTCTCGGAGCCATCATCCCAGGTGGCGTATGCAAATAGTATACGTGTAAAAGTATACACACTGTGTATATGTCTGTCTGGACGATCTGCAGTCGAGAATCCCGAACCTGAAGATGCATCTGGTACTGAACAGATAACAATGTAGATGGACAACCTGCTTGCTGGAAGTGCTCACAAAGGCTTCTACTACATTGCACATGCCTGCCGCCTGGTTAGTCACTGTTGCGGGTCGCAGGTAAGGATCCCTGACCAGAACACACCTTGCAGCACTCAAAGAACGTGGAGGAAAACACGCCTACCTCACTCGCCACACGCAGTCCAAGAAAAATGCGCCCAACACTCCACCTCAACGCATTCAAGAAGGAAATCAACAAAAAAGATCATGGAGAAGAAAAACGACTCCACCGACTCCTCATGCAAGGACAGACAAAACGCGGCGGTCATTACAGCCTGCAGGTCGGGTGGTTGGGAGGAGGCCAAGGTGGCAATGGAGGCCGATGCCCACGGGGCATTAGACTTTCTCACACATGTTGTAAGACAATAGTACCTACTAAAATCATGTGACATTGGTCTATCATTGCCTCCAACATTCTAGCACAATTGTCCTCCTAGATATCCGCACACTTTAATACAAAATCAACTTGTGGTGAAGACCCTTAGGGCATTTTTGACACTATAGCCAATTTCATCTCCACACTCATTTCCATCCCCCATCAAGCCACAAGAGTTCTCAAGAGATTGAAACTTCTTTATTCAAAAATAAATCCAAATATAAAAAAATACATATCAAAATCTAAAATATCAAATAAAATCCACGTCAAGATTATAATATCAATTGCAGTAATAACATTATTATTCACAATAACTTTGAGGTATGTTTTTGTAGAAATTAGATGAAACCTTAACATCTTAACACAAAACTACAACCCTAAATGTGAATATGGAATTATTATTATATTAATAAGTTATTACAATTATTATAATAATAATTTAGAGTTAAAATAAATAGTAATTTATAATAAATAGTATTATTATTGTTGTTATTAGTATAATATACGTAATCATAACTACTACTATTATAATTCTAATTGTAAAACTAATAATAGTTAATTTAATATCAATAATTTATTTAAATTATAATAATGATAGCTATTATTTTCATAACTATAATTATTAATATAATTAAAAAATTATAATTATAATTTTTGTAATGTTAATATTAATTTTGAGTATAGTAAGTATAATGGTTTTTATACGTATTATTATTATAATAAATAATGATAACATTCATAATTATTACTATAATTACAAAGTGTTATTATGACAAGAATAATTATTTAACTATTATTGTTAGCCCCGACATAACTATAGTAATCACTTTCTATTTTCATGGATGGCTTCCCTATTTCCATGCAACACTTCCGAAACATTTTTTTAAATTGGAAAGCAATAATACAATCCACTTAAGCCTTTGCAAAAAAATTCGCATAACATGTCAAAATCCGCTTCTCCCTTTCCTCACGTGTGGGCTACTCTTACTTTTAAAACCAAATACTTTCCTCCCTTGCTGTGCGTGGACTCTTCTTCCAATCGCTACATGGGTGGGTTTTTTTCTTGTTTTATTTCTGCCTCTTATGCTACCTTAACTCTACTAATGTGTGGCATGTTTGGTTCTTGGACATCATGACCTTGACCAATGCATGGTGGAAATGCTCTGATCAATGCATTCACAGTGTATGTGTGGGCCTATCTTCTTCCTAGTTGTGTTTCCTTGACCAATGTGTGGACATTTTTATTTATTCTCGGTGGAAATGTGGATTCTTGTTCTTACAATGTATTGAAAAATTATCCTTCTGCATGCGTTGAACACTGATCCCTAACTGATGTATTACTCCATATGCATGGATCTTCTTCCAATTGTTGCGTGGATATTTTCTTGGACTGTCCTCCTTTATTGCGTGGAAATTTTCTTTGACTGCTTTGCATTGAGTCTTACTTGCTATTTCATTGAACTTCTCTTGATTTTATTTCTTGCGTGGCCTTCGTTGCCTTCTCCCCGTGTGCGTGGGATATTTGTTTTGGTTTTGTTTTTTCTCCAACGCTGAATCTTCCCAGTACTACGTGTATTACTTCCCTTTGTTTGTTCTTGGCCTCTCACACGTATTTCTCCTTCACAATGGCGTTCACAGTAAACTAGTATTGTTTGAGGGATGTGATACAAATATTATTATGTTCCTTTAGAAGAAATAAGAAGCAATTTGGAAAGCTTTGCATGACTCTTTCCAACAAGTTTGACAAAGGAATTTATGAGGATTAATCCAACTTCCCTCCTTCCCGGGTAGTGGAATTAATTGTCGGGGGAAAAGGGAAATCAACGACCAATTGCCAATGGAAATGGCAAGGTGGGCTGACAATCCCCATTTTATTTCCCCATGTGGGAAATTAGGAGATTTTTTTCCCATTTTCCAATTCATTAATTTGGAAATCGGGAAGAAATCCCACAAGCGAGGATTTAAAACAATTTTTCTAGAAAAGGCAAAATCGGGCTCGGGAGCCAATTTGGCATCCCCTGATCAAAATAAAAATTTCAAATGAAATTTTAATTAATATTTATTTAATTAAAAACCCCAAAGTTATTAAAATTTAATTTTGTCAAACAAAGAGTAATTAATTAATTAATATTTAATGCAGTTTGAGACCTGGCAGGAGGAGTTCTCACCTGAAATGGACGAAACAAAGTTCGGAACAATCACAAAAATGAGATGATCATGATGAGAGCGATGAACCACATAAAGTAACACTTTTGAAAAAATTCAAAATTTCCATTTTTATATATATTTTTATTGATTTTGCGAAGTCAAAATTGGTTGATAATAGTAGGATGCAATGTTTGTTTTAAACTGAAAAAATGATTGATTTCCATGAGAAAAAACAACAAAATGCAATGCAAAAATTGAAAATAAAGGGAAAGGAATCACCTCCAAAATGCTCCATTTTAAATTTTAAAATTTTTGATTCATTTTTTTAAGAAAACCAATAAAAAAATCCCACAACCTCAACAAAGCAGTAAATCTGAGGGAAGGTTAGCAAAAAACCAAAATAGTAAGAAAATAGGGGTTATAGGCTGACTCCTGAGTAATCAAAAGAACTCGAGAGAAATTTTTGGCAATTGACCAAATCGCTAACGATTGCAATGCGAGAAAACCTAGATATGAAAAATTTAAAATTTGAATGAATGAAATAAGGGCTGGCAGTCCCACTGGGCATGCCAGAATGTTCAAATATGTTTCTACCTTTTTACTTGAATTAACAAAGGGAAATAAGAAAAAGAAGACCGACCTCAGAAGAGATGGGGTTTACGTTACCCGTAGATGATGGTTGTTGATGATCGATATTGATAGAAGTTGCACTCTGTCTGAAACTATATACAAGTTCCTATCCTGTGAAGAAACCTATGCTCAAAGACACTAAACAAAATGGATTAAATAGATAGATAAGCGAGCTGCTCGGCAAAGGATTATTTTAGGAATCTAAAGGGCTTCCTTGATGGATGTTAGCTCACCTTGTAAACAATCAAGTCAATTTTAATAGATAAATGATAATTGATAAATAGATACAAGATAGATAAATGCAAGGGTAGTAGACAAAGATGACTAGAATTAAAGACCAAATGATAGGTCCTATGCAACTTTGAAAATGGCCTAGGCAAGTGTGGATGTAATATGGACGTGCTCGAAATAATCGTACCAGAAGTTGTCAACTTCTTGGTGGATGTACTAGAGGAATTCAAAGATATCTTCAAGTTCTTCTTTAGGAGCATTTTGAATGGTGCAATGTGCCAGATCCTACAGAAGATCGCATAGTTCCCAAAAGAAAGGGTGTCAGACTATCGGAAGGCTGCAAATGCTTGTAATTTCGTGTGATTGACCAGGTATTGCCATCTAATAGAGATCCATTCTCAAAGACATGTTAGAACCAATAGATACAATGAAAATTTATAGAAGATGATGATGTAAATTGAAAAAAATTGATAAGAGGTATATTTGACAGGAATCACTAATGATTAGGCCAATCTTTGTGATTCGGGTGATTTTTAATAGTTTAATAAAATTAAATGTTTGAAATTTGTGATTAATGTTTTAAGTTGATTTTTGACTGAGAAT
Organism: Taxus wallichiana var. yunnanensis; assembly: GCA_018340775.1. Taxonomy (NCBI): domain Eukaryota; kingdom Viridiplantae; phylum Streptophyta; class Pinopsida; order Cupressales; family Taxaceae; genus Taxus; species Taxus wallichiana. The sequence continues at coordinate 422,141,468 of CM031239.1, read as the reverse complement.
GATGGAAAAGACATAAAAACGCATGTAAGAGATACCTTGAGGTTGAAATGGAGCTAAAATAAGCCTCAAACTATGCTAGAGAATGACTTGAGATGATTGGTGCAGTCTGCAAGTTGAATGTTGAAAAACTAATCCATAGAAGCTCTAAAAGGCTCTGAAAATGCTTGATGAAGATTGATAATGATGCTTTACTAATAACTTTTATATTCGGTACTTAGTGTTGATATACATAATGTTGAAAGTAAGAGCTCGAGATCCGAAATTGAGGATCCTAGATGATGGCATAAAAACTACCATTTATAATCGTTGAAATTACGAATCACCAGAAATCTGGGTTTTTCGGGGTTTGGAATGGTAAAGTGGTTGGAACCACTTCCAAATATATATATTTTTTAATTTTGTCTTTGGGTAAAAAGTTTGCTAAGTTCTTGGGGATGAAGTATGATGGTTAAGGGGATTATGAAATAGGTTATGTGTGATTTGTCTTTATTTAATTTTTATTTTATGGTGGTTTTAGATGGTTAGATATAGATTTGATAGTTGTAGAAAGGATAATTACAAGTGATAAATATGATAAAGGGGTTATAACTTAGGATAAGACATTGTCATGAGTATAAATGATGAATTGGATAAATAAGTGATAAAGTGGATGAAAGGTGTAAATGTTTCGTGTCTATAGAAAGTACTAATTAACCCCATCTTTTGGCCATTTTACTTTGATTTATGTCATTATCACAACCTTCAACACATACTTTCTCAATCTATTTTTGTCATTTTACGTCATTTTAGCTCTAACTGGAGCACCCTAAGCTTGTATTGGGGCACCCATAGGTGCGTTGGTCCCATTTGGGGTGCCCACGATTCTTTCCCACTTTTCCGCCACTTTTTGGGTACTTTCTATATGTTTGAGTACTTCATATTTCTTGTGGTCGATCCTTTTGTGGTTAATTAAAAATTAGAACAAACGGACCATATAAATATAAATTTATGAGACCATAATGAGGGACCAAACACTAAGCACTATTGTCATTACCTAAGGTTGCATCCATCAAAGACTCCATTTGCATCCATCTAACTCCATCACAATGCACAAGGCTAGTTCATCCGCATCACACTACATAAGAGGGAAGTTTATTCTATTCCACCCACCATTCTATTACATTTCTACACATAGTTATTACTCACTACTTTCATAAAGTGTGACTGACACAAGAACACCTAGGGCATGATTACACACATACACATAGAACTATATTCGGCCTGAGATGTAGTGTAATGCTTAGTTAGTAAGTCCACCATTTTGGTAGTTAAGAATAGTCCAACCCCTTCATTTGCATTTTTTTATGGTTTGATGCTTATTTTGGGGTTTTGCAAGTTTATTTCTCATCATTGATCATTGCAAATATTCAACACATAGTAGCGAAGTACATGCGATAGACAACAAGAGCTTCACATCGTCTTCCAACCTTGCAATTTTGGTTTCTGGATTTCCTACACAGATTACTCAGAACCGAGGCTAGGGCACCCATAGGAGCCCTAATCCTCTCCCGGGTGCCCTACTCTAGCCAAATAGCTCATATTTATCCTTTTCGGGACCTCTGCATGTGTTTTTCCTGCTTCCAGAATGTTAAGTTCATTTTATGATACAGTGCAAAAAGCTCGTCGAATTAAATAAGCTCTTCCTAAACCTACTTGTTAATTAGGTTTCACATTTTCATTTACTTAGTTGTTATTTTTTGTTATTCCTAGTTAGATTAACTACCATTATCCCAAATTTTAGTTAATCATTTTGGTGAACCCGAACTTTGAATACCATTTTTCCTTAGGCATTTTCTTCATATGCCCATCACTCGTAGTGGTAATTTTGGGTCTTTTGAATGTTTATCATAACTAAGATGTAATCATAAAAATAATGTGTTGTGGGTTTGCCAATCCTTGAGTCCCTTTCTTGTGGTTGGGTCATTACTAGAATTTGTTCAGTGGGAAAAGTGTGGCATCGACATGTATATGGTGTTGTCATGTGTCTATGTGAGTCGATGACTTAGGTAAGTGTCTAATGAGTAGTTGAATTCTCTACTTGGAGCCCTTGTGGTGTTGTCTAGTGAGCAATGTAAGTAAAAAAATTATCCTAGTATTTTATTGTTGTATTTGTGTGTGATATTTGTGGGCATTACAATATTGACAGTTCAAGGGTTGCAAGAGAGGCTTCATAGCAGCACCAATGTTGATAGTTGAAGAAAAAGAATTACCCATAGCTTTAGCAGATTGTTTACAGAAACAAAATAGCTTTTCAACAATCGTCCCCTCAACATAAACACCTAACCAATTTGCGAAAGATGACCATTTGAAAGGGTAGAAACCCACAAGAGTGGCGTACCCCAAGAAAAGGCTCCACACATGCCTAGATCACCCTCGAGTATTGTTGAAATGGACATGTGACTTTGGCATCTTTAACAATGATGATCTAAGTCATGTGGGGAATGTCAATGTGATCATTCCAAACTTTGTATTGTTTAGAGCAAACACCTCCATTGGTTAAAGTATTTGTTACACCATTACCCTCCCGGTATGTGTGACAAACAATATTTTACTTTTTTATTTTAAAATATTAATATTTTTTACTTTTCTAATTTTTAGTATTTTTCAAGTTTCTTTTTTATTTTATTATTAATTTATATTGTTTCTTATTTTTATTTTTTTAGTTTATAGTTATTTATTTTTTAAATATTTTTATGGAATTCTAATTTTTAATTATTTTGAAAAATAAATTTAATTTTCAAAATAAATTTATGTTTTTTAAAAAAATTAAGACTCTTCCATTTTTAAGACTTAAATTTTTTAATTTTCATCATTTCTTTTTAATTTTTTTAATTTAAACTTAATTTTATTTGAAATTTATTTAATTATTTAAACTTTAATTAATTAAAAATTAATTATTTTTGGTTTTAAAAAAAAATTAAGACATTTTAAATTTTTGAAATTTCAACAACTCTTATTAATTCTTATTAATTTTTGTTTTTATTTAAAATTAATTTTATTTGGAACTTTTTATTAATTTTAAATTTACATTATTTTTAACTTAAAATAATTTTATTTTTATCTTTATTATTTTTTATAAAATTCTAACTTTTATTAATTTTTATCAATTTTGATGGATTTTTATTAATTCCTATATTTCAAAAAATTTATAGAGTTTTGAATTTTATATTTTATTAAAAAAATTCTTATTTTTAAATAACACTAACGAAATTCTAGTTTTTAATTTTTATTAATATTTATATTTATATTTTTATACGGAGGGGTACCTCGCAGCCCAACGCAACAAGCTAACTCATCCTTACCTTGGTCTTACATTTTGCCAAGTTGGGGACAGGAAGGGGTGAGTTGGGACAAGACTAGTCCCCTAAGATCCACACAACCATTGCTATATAGTTATTCTTTTTATTATTTTTTATAAAATTCTAATTTTAATTAATTTTTATCAATTTTGATGGAATTTTATTAATTCCTATTTTTCAAAAGAATTATAAGTTTTGAATTTTATTAATTTTAAGGAAATTCTAATATAGTAATACTCTTTATTATATTTTATATTTATTTAATTTTTATCAATTTTGATAGATTTTTATTAATTCCTATTTTTCAAAAAATATAAAGTTTTGAATTTTGAATTTTATTAAACTTTAAGGAAATTATAATTTTCAAATTTTATTAATATTAATTTTTTATATGATGGGGTACCCTCGCGCCCAACCCAACGAGCTAACCCATCCTTACCTTGGTCTTACATTTTGCCAAGTTGGGGACAAGAAGAGACAAATTGAGGCAAGACTAGTCTCGTAGGATGCATACATCTATTGCTATATAGTTATTTTTTTAATTAATTTTGATGGTTTCGATTAATTCCTATATTTCAAAAAAATTGAATTTTTTTCCTTAATTTTAATTTTAAGTTTAAGTAAATTCTAATTTTTAAATTTTATTATTATTATTATTATTTTTTGATAACCTAGGGAGCCCAACCCAACGAGATAATCCATCCTTACCTTGGTCTTCCATTTTGCCAAGTTGGGGATTGGAAGGAATAAGTTGAGGCAATACTAATCCCTCAGGATGCACACAACCATTCTTTATATAGTTGTTCTCTTTATTATTTTTATAAAATAAAATTTTTAATTTTTATTAATTCCTATTTTTCAAAACAAATATGAAGTTTTGAATTTTGATTTTTATTAATTTTTATTAACCATAAGAAAATTCTAATATAGTAATTTTCTTTATTGTTTTTTTATAAAATTTAACTTTAATTAATTTTTATCAATTTTAATGGATTTTTATTAATTCCTATATTTCAAAAAAATTATAAAGTTTTGAATTTTATTGTTTTTTTTTCTTAATTTTTATTAACTTCAAAGAAATTCTAATTTTAAAAAAAAATCAAAGTTTATTGTTTTTTGATACGAAGGGGTACCAGCAAAGCCCAACGAGCTAACCCATCCTTACCTTGGTCTTACATTTTGCCAAGTTGGGAATGAGAAGATGCACATTAGGGCAAGACTAGTCCCTAGGATGCACACAACCATTGTTATATCGATATTATTTTTAATAAAATTTTATTTTATTAATTAATTTTGATGGTTTTTATCAAAAAAATTCTAAAATTTGAAATTTATTTTTAAAAAATTATTAATTTTTATTAACTTTAAAGACATTATTTTCATTTTATCAATTTTAAAGGATTTTTATTAATTCCTATATTTCAAAAAAATTACAAAGTTTTGAATTTTATTGTTTCTTTTTCTTAATTTTTATTAACTTCAAAGAAATTCTAATTTAAAAAAAAAAATCAAAGTTCATTGTTTTTGATACGAAGGGGTACCCCGATAGTTGAGCCGCCCATCCTTACCTTGGTCTTACATTTTGCCAAGTTGGGGACGAGAAGATGCACATTAGGGCAAGACTAGTCCCCTAGGATGCACACAACCATTGTTATATAGTTATTCTCTTTATTATTTTTAATAAAATTCTATTTTTTAAATTAATTTTGATGATTTTTATCCAAAAAAAAATTCTAAAATTCAAAATTTATTATTTTTTTCTTACTTTTTATTAACTTTAAGGACATTATTTTCAAAAAATTTCAAATTTTTTATTATTAATTATTATTATTTTATTAATTCAAAAAAATTTAATTTTTAGTTCATTGTTTTTTTATACGAAGGGGTACCCGATAGTTAGCCGCCCATCGTTAACTTGGTCTTACATTTTGCCAAGTTGGTGAGAAGAAGGGCCTGGGCAAAACTAGTCCTCTATGATGCACACAACCACCCCCAACTCACATAGATCAATACATTAATTTGAATTTTTGTTTTTAATTCTAATTTTTAATTTTAATTTTTGACTTTCATCATTTTTATTATTATTATTTTATTTAAATTTTTTTTAACTAATTATATTTTACTTTTAAAAATTTCAATTTAAATTTTTGACTTTCATTATTTCTATTATTGTTTTAACTCATTTTTATTAATATTCATTATATTAAATTTTATCTTTTAAATTTTAATGAATTTTAAAAAAATTATTATCTAATTTATTATATATTTTTAAAATTAATTCTTATTTTTAGAAGTTTTTAATTCTATAATTCTTTTATTATTTCTTACTTTGTATTTAATTTTTAAAGACTTTTTTATTACTAATTTAGTTTATTTTTTATTAATTTGATTTTTAATTTGGTGGATTCATAAATTTTATTATAAATTTTAATACTATTTTTTTCTAATTTAAATAATAATTATTGTTACTATTACTCTATTAAATTTATATATATATTTTTATTTTTTATCGATTTCATTTTTATAATTATAATTTAATTTTTATTATTAATTTTCATGATATTTTTTTATTTTGATAAAATTTTTATTAATTTAGTATTTATTTACTTTTTATTTTTGTTTTTATTACTTTTTAATATTTGTTTTTTTAATAGTGGGTATTTTAGCCATTTTCATTTTTTTAATTTTTACATGCTTTTATTAATTTTATTAATATTCTTTTAATAAATTTTATTGCTTTTTCGTTTTTACTAATATTTGTAATATTTTAATATTGGGTACTTTGTTAATTTTAAATTTTTATTTTAACTTTTAATTAATTTATATATCAATTTACATGAATATTTATAATTATTTTTATTTTAAAAATTATATATGTAATTAATATTAAAAAAACAGTAATATATATTATTGTTTATGTAATTGATATTAAAATTATGATAATATTTTTTTATTTTATTATTTATATATACTATAATATAATATATTAATTTTATATAAAATTATATATGTAATTAATATTTAAAAACAATAATATATATTATTACAAAATTTATATAAATATGTAAGCTATAAATACAAACAAGTTTTAAATATATTTATATATAGTATAAAAGTACATAATAAATAGTTGATATTAAAATTATGATAATAAATATTTTTATTTTATTAATTATTTATACTATAATATAATATATTAATTTTATAATTATAATTTAATTTTTTTATTTTGATTAAAAAATATTAATTTAGTATTTATTTACTTTTTATTTTTGTTTTTATTACTTTTTAATATTTACATGCTTTTATTAATTTTATTAATATTCTTTTAATAAATTTTATTGTTTTTTCGTTTTTACTAATATTTGAAATTTTTTAATATTGGGTACTTCACAATTTAAATAACTTTTCCACTTTTACGTATCTGTTAATTTTAAATTTTTATTTTAACTTTTAATTATTTTATATATCAATTTACATGAATATTTATAATTATTTTTATTTTAAAATTATATATGTAATTAATATTAAAAAACAGTAATATATATTATTATCTACAAGTATACTATAATATAAAATATATTATATAATATTATTTATGTAATTGATATTAAAATTATATAATTTTTTATTTTATTAATTATATATACTATAATATAATATATTAATTTTATATAAAACTTAATATTTAAAAAAATAATAATATATATTATTACAAAATTTATATAAATATGTGAGCTATAAATACAAACAAGTTTTAAATACATTTATATATAGTATAAAAGTACATAATAAATAATTGATATTAAAATTATGATAATAAATATTTTTATTTTATTAATTATATATGTAATTAATATTAAAAACAATAATATATATTATTACAAAATTTATAAATAAATATATAAGCTATAAATAAAAACAAGTTTTAAATATATTTATGTATAGTATATAAGTACATAATAAATAATATATTATTAATTACAATATATAAAACAAACATATAAACAAATTTTAAATATATATTATAAATCTAAATATTTATTATACATAGAAATCAATAAACTAGTTTATATATATATATATAAAACATATAAACAAATTTTTATATATAATTTTTAAGTACATAATATATAATTAATATATATAATATATATATATAAGCTATAAATAATAAACAAGTTTTAAATATATTTATGTATAACCTATACTTGTAAGTATATAGTTAGTTATATATATATATATATTAGTTATATCACATATATAATATATACACATATTTATATATGATATTTATAAATATATTAATGTGCTTTTTTAATTTTATATAGTACTAAAAAAACACATTTTAAAGAATTAAACAAAATATTTTTAATTCATATACTATATATATATATTCTCCTTCAATTGAAGTTGGTAACAAACAATATAATTGATTATGAAATTGAACAAAAGTTTGAGAAAATATCAGTGTTTTACAAATCCTAATTAAATTAATGTTAGCTCCTTAAAATTATGAAAAAATCAATAGTGTGTTTTTACCTCTAAAAAATAGTGCATGAATTTCAACCTCTAAAATTAGCATACAACAATCAATTTTATGATAATGTTACAATTGTTTGAAACTAACTAATCAAAATTATGAAAAATTTATACTTTTATTTATTTTTTAATCTTTTAATTTTCTAGTTTTTATTTTTTTTTTTATTTTTATTTATTTATATTTTTATATTTTAAAATTTATTTTATTGTGAAAATATAATTATTATTAATTTTCATCAATATTTAAAAAAGAATTAATTTATATATTTTTATTTTTAAAGTTTTTTGTTATTTTTATTTATTTTATCCATATATATATATATATATTTGGATTTTTAATTTTAAATATTAATAATTAATTATGAAATTTTGAATTTTGGTTTTGATTTTAATTTATTTTAATTTTTCATTTGTCCAATTTTCTTTTTTATTACTTTAATTTTATTTTGTTAATTATTTTAAATTTTTAATCTTTTTTAAAATATCAATTAATTTTTAATTATATTTTAATTTTTACTTATTATTAGTTTTAATGAAATTCTACTTTTTATGAATTATGTTAATTGTTTTAATAATTCTTTATTTTTGTTTTTATTGCTTTTTAATTTTTACTTAATGTTATTTTTAATAAATTGTTTTATAAAATTCTAATTTTTTTAATTTCTATCATTTTTATAAACTATTAATATCTTATTAATAATATTTGTTATTTTTTTAATATTTTTTATTTTATTAATAATCTTTTAATAATATTCTATTACTTTTTAATAATATTTGTTATTTTTTAATTGAGTTTTTAAATAACTTACAGCAATGTTATTTTCAAACTTTTATTTAATTTTTTATATCAATTTATATTAATACTTATTATTTTATTATTGTTCATTTTTATTTTATTTTTACTTTGTGATTTTTAATAATTTTAATTTTACTTTTTTAATATTATATAATTCGGCATATGTTAAGTTTTTAATATTAAATGATTTGTAAATTATATGTACAAAATGTTTTTAATTTTTAATTTTAATTTTTGATTTTTATTAATTTATTTTATTTAGCAATTGCAAATATTAATTGTTTTGATTAATTTTTACTTAATGTTATTTTTAATAAATTGTTTTATAAAATTCTAATTTTTATTAATTTCTATCATTTTTATAAATTCTTAATATTTTATTAATAATATATTAATAATTTTTATTACTTGTTTTTATTAATGTTATTTTCGAATTTTTATTTTAACATTTAATTAATTTTTATATCAATTTATAAAAGTACTTATTCTTTTATTATTGTTCATTCATTTTTTAATTTTTACTATGTGATTTTTATTAATTTTAATTTTTGTTCATTTATTTTTTTAATTTTTACTATGTGATTTTTATTAATTTTAATTTTACTTTTTAATATTATATAATTCGGCATATTATCTTTGATTGTTAAGTTTTTAATATTAAATAATTTGTAAATTATATAGACTCTTAAATGTTTTTAATTTTTAATTTTAATTTTTCTTTCGATTTTTAATATAATGTTATTAAGCAGTATTTAATTTTTATTGTTTTAATTAATTTTTTTATAAAATTTTAGTTTTTATTAATTTATATAGATTTATATGAATCCATATTATTTAATTCCACTTTGTCATTTTTATTAATTTACATTTTAAATTTTTGATTTTATTAAATTATTATTTTTAGCAATTATAAATATTAATTGTTTTTATTGTATTAATATAAAAATAATTAATTTATTATATTAATTATTATAAATATATTTATGTATATAATATTATAATTTATATTAATTATATATATTGTACTTATATACTATAATATAATATTTATATATGTTATTAATATAAAAATAACATATATAATAAATAAAAGTTTAAATATATTTATATATAGTAAATAAGTACATAATATATCATTACTAATAATATATAAACAAATTTTAAATATATATCAAATATCTAATTACATACAAATTGATATGTAAATATATTCATTTTAAATATATATTAATATAAGTACGAATATATATTTATTTACTTATAGATATATAAACATATAAACTTTGTACATATATATTACTATTAAATACGAATATATATATGTATATATTTATTTATTTATAAACATATGAAATATGTATATAAATTTATTATTTATATATACTAAATAAGTACATAATATATCATTAATAATGATATATAAACAAATTTTAAATATATATCAAAAATCTAAATACATAGAACTTGATATGTAAATATATTCATTTTTAAATATATATTACTATAAGTACGAATATATATTTATTTACTTATAGATATATAAACATATAAAATTTGTATATATTCATTTTTAAATATATATTGCTATAAGTACGAATATATATTTATTTACTTATAAATATATAAACATATAAAATTTGTACATATATATTACTATTAAATTATATATATATATATGAATTTATTGATTTATTTATAAACATATGAAATATGTATATACATTTACTATTTATATAATGAAATATAATATGTAAACATATAATATATAGTATATAATATATTTACTATTTTAAAACATATGAAATATATTTTCATACATCATTTAATATGTAAATATACTCATATATATGAATATGTAAATATATTCATTTTCAATATATATTATGTTAATATGAAGATATAAATATGTATATGGATTTACGTATATGGAGTTAATTTTATATATATATATATATATATATATATATATATATATATATATATATATATATATATATATATATATAAAATACAAAGTTTTTATAAATATATTAATGTGTGTTTTTAAATTTTATAAGGAAAATACACATTTTAAAGAAGTTAGAAAAAAAAACATATTATTAATACTAGTATAGAAAGACCAACTATTCTTAAATGTATTATTAATTCTTCTCTTTCAACAAAAATCAAGAGCCTTATTCAAATCTATTAAATTTGTAATTGCATAAACAAGAAAAATGAAAATTTTAAGCTGAAATACTTATTAAAAACTGTAAGCATATTTAAAATCCCTGCAATCATCCAACCAAGTTTTAAGCTTTCATTGCTAAAAATCTCATATAATTGTTATTTTAATAACAAAGTTTTAACTCATAGAACTCCGTGAGTTGATAACAAAAAGTAGTGTTTCCGTAAAACTCACTATCTGAAAAATCTGAACTAAACACAAAAAATATATTATAGAAAATAACTTCTCTAAAAACAAAAGATAGAACTCAACAACAGAAACTGATAAAAGTAGAAAGGAATTTGCAACAGAGATTAGGGCATAAAGTAGAACATTAATCATTCTCCTATAAATAAACTCTACAATAATAAACCATAAATCATTCTGCTATAAATAAATAAATAATAATAATGACAGTATTGAACAGGATTCAAATAAAACACAAGTGGATTAAAATATCGTTATGCTTGCTTTTAAGTAATTAAAAATTCATGTTTTTAAATAATTAAAAAGTTAGTGATTGAAGTAATAAATTAATGCTACATATTCATTATTGGTATAAAGAATATTTTCAAGTAATTTACAAGTTAACAGGAATCAATACCAACTTAGAACCACAGTTCTAAACATAATTAAAAGAATTTAGAATAATGTTACAGTCTAATTCTAAAATATACCAACTTAGAACCACAGTTCTAAACACTATAAACCACGCAGCCAAATATGTCATTATCTTTTAGAAATAACTGAATAGATTTCACAACAATAATCTAGGAATAATCAGAAAATATATGCTCTAACTAATGAAATAACTGAATAGATTTCACAACAATAATCTAGGAAGTATAAACTATAACAACTGCAAGAAAACATATCTAATGTAAGAACAGGCATCTACACGATAAATCATAACATAACAAAATCATGAACCCTAATAACTCACCTATACTCTGTTCTAACAAAATATGCTACAAAAATATTTCTAATCTTATGCACTATCCTTTAGTTATCACTAAATCAAGTAGGTAGTGTACAAGCCAGTACAAAGCTTCAGAACCTTGAGACTACAAAACATTAAACCCAGCATTTATCATTAACTTTATTAATTATTTGATTAAGAAATATCTACTCTGTATCAACATAACTTCAAAACCTGAAATATCTACTGTATTAACAAAAACGTCAAAACCTGACTAACAAATTAAAACCTGCACATATCATTAACTCCGTTAAATGATTGATAAAGAGATAGCTACTCTGTATAAACAGACATTAGTAGATCAGGCCCTCTTGGATTTGTTAGATATGAAAAATGACAAGAATTTATTAGACACAGAAAAGTATAGAAGTAAAACAACAGATGGCCTACCTACTCTACAAAATTAAAGAGGATCTGAAAAGTATAGGAGGATAAAGTCTAAACAGATGACGGCTACTTATTTTAATTATAGGAAAAAATATGAGTAAAAGACCACCCCTTAAGCCTGCACACTTCATTAACAAACATATCCAAGATGTAAACAAGGATGCAAGTAAAAATATCATGTTCCTACAATGCATATTTAAAGAAAAAGCAGGACTTTTTAAGTATTTCAAATCTGGGATAACTTACAAAATAAAACAACAAAATCTTAACGAAATGCTAAGATGTATGATTCGCCATCAATTAAGGCTATTCCCTGATAATGAGAAATCAATCTTAAATATAAATGAATAATAGAAAAAATATCGGAGTGCAGAATTAAACCCTACGAATACCGTCATATATTAGTCTGCACAAGATCTAAAAACTGTGCCCTGCATATGATCAGAACATGTATTATCCGCAGTCAATTATAACACAAACCAAACTAAGCCCTAAAGAAATAATAGGCAAAAACATCAAAGCCCTAAATAGAAATAGAAATAAACATCAAATCCTTAGTGTGTAGAATGAAACCCTACTCATAACATTATACATAATATTATTTACCTTGTTTTAGCAAAAATATATAAATGCTTACATAAGATAAGTCCGGGAACAAACTGGCTTACCCGTGGTCCTGGTCTGATCTGATATTTACTCTGCTAAGCATATACAAATGAAACCCTACCCATATCACTAATATTTACTTGGTTTTCGCATATACAAATATGATTACACAAGACAAATTCCAAAACAGATGATTACTCTGTTATAAAGAAAATGTACAAATATTAACTCGGTCCTGCCTTTGTCTCGATCTCGATATTTACTCTGCTTTCAAGCATATACAAATGAAACCCTACACATGTCACTAATATTTACTCGGTTTTCCCATATACAAATATGAATACACAAGACAAATTCTAGAATAGATGATTACTTTGTTTTAGGAAAATGTACAAATGATTACATGAGATAAGTTCGGGAAGCAGAAGGGCTTACCCGTGATCTGATGCAGGCGACTCTTCGCTCCATTGCTCAGCTCCCACCACTAATCTTGTGGAGGATCCGATTTCGCATTAACTTAGCGAGACGATTATACATTCATAAAACGACTAATTGAGACATAAACCCTAAATAAATAATAGAAATAAACATCAAAGCCCTAGGGTGCAGAACAAAACCCTACGCATAATGTCATACACACATATCAGTAATATTTATTCTGTTACATAATGAAACCCTACGCATATACAAATGATTACATAAGACAAGTTCAAACTAAATCAGCAAAAGGATGTTCCAGAACGACTTACCAGTTGTATGATATTTACTCTGTTTAAGCATACACAAATGAAACCCTACAAATATCACTAATATTTGCTGTTTTAGCGAAAATATACAAATGATTACGTAAGTTCGGGAACACAAGGGCTTAGTGATCTCGGTTCGAACCAACTCTTCGCCTCCATCACTCGGCTCCAATCGCTATTCTTGTGGAGGATCCGACTCACAAAAATATAGAAAAAGACACTCACCCAGACAATAATAGATTCATCAAATGACTAAAAGCAGAGACAGAGACAGACACAAGACTCACACAGGCATGGCCATGCTTTGCAAACATCAGACCTCCACACAAAAAAAAAAAAAATAAAAACCAGACAATAAAAACGAAAGGGAAGAAAGCAGTCTTCTGAAGATCGGACCTCCAAATGCCACAGCCGAAAAATCAAATAAGAAAGGATGTGAGTGACAGCTGTTTTATAGAGGCCGTATCAACGACTCTGCCAACGGACAGATATGCTTTCCATTTGTCTTACGTCCGAAAGCTTCCACGTGAATCTTCCACTCAATCTTTTGCGTGTTAAACAAGACAAATACCAAAAAGTGAATTCTTATAAATAAGTTTTCCTAGTACCTACTATGGTCTACCTATCTCATGTTTTTTGCCCGTTGTACATTTAAGACGGATATTTTAAATCTTATCCTCATTTATTAAATTCTCTTAGTTACCATAAACAACTCTTTTAAAAACAAAAATTATGGGTTATGCTTACTTTTGATGGGTCTATGCACATGTTTAAGTTTGGTGAATTTTTTTGTTTTTTTTTTTGGGTTGGTATTTTAAACTATATTATAATAATTTTACATTCTTTAAATCATTTTTTCTTTTAATTTGAATATTTATTAACATGTAATGGATATGCTATAGGGATGTAAAGGAAACATAATACTTCAAGATAAAAAAGGTGAAGAATCTAAATTGAGTTAGTATAAACTATGGAAATGTTAAATTGAACAAGGCCGTGAAATGGAAAATCCCACATAAGGTGGTGTTTTGTGGCTCGAGAGGATAAGAAAAATGTGTAAAAGTTTATAAAAACCATGACTAATAATTAAAAGATCCATTGAAAATATTCATTGTATTGACTTTAGGATATTTCCATGTTTGAGAATGTGTAGATTAGAAAATCAAAGTACGTTGATTTTGTAAGTACAATTCGATACACACGGAATTAAAAATACAAGTTAATCAATGATACAATATGTATTTCAATGATAAACATAAGTCTGACAGTTTGGTGGGACCATCAGAAAATGTGTATATTAGAGAATGGAAGTATACTGTAAAGAATACAAAAACAATTAGAGGCGAAACCATTAAAGGAGGAAGTTGATTGCTGAAGGTTGTACATGTGGAAGAAATGAGAAATGAGTCGAGTGGAGGACCTGGAAAACCATTAAGAGTTATCTTACCAAATATAGATTGATCAAAATCATGAAAGATGAAATTAGAAATATCTTTTTTCCCAATGAATCTTTCCTTTGTTAATGACCTTTGAACAGTATGTATAGATAAATGAACCAAGAAAGTTCATATGTTTTAAGAAATATTCAACAAACAACATGTCATAATTGGACCAAATAGGCAAAAAAAGCTAGTGTAATTACCCACATTCACACTACCATACTAATCAGCAAAAAAGAAGCTTTAGAAAGCATAAAGTGAATAAATATTCAGGACATTAAAAGTGAGTGTTATGTAGAGTAGTCATAGGTCCTTAGGTGGCACAAATTATGGGTTTGAGGAACTTAAACTTCAGGCATAATAAATTGTGAGATACATTTCGTATTGGGCAGGGAAATATAGGAATGTCGAGGTCTCCAAATTATTCAAACAATATATAAGCTACAACTACAAGTGCAAAAGTAACCATTGCAGCAATAACGATTCCTACTATACTGTTTGCCACCAAATTATTTTTATGGCCTTAATTTTAGTTTGTGAGAGAGCACATGCATTGGAAGTGGGTGGGTCGCACATACCTCCACTACATAAAAATGAGCTTTTTAACTTGGTCGTGTCAAATTCTACTGAAGGTGATGTTTTGTGGCAAGTAGTAGTGAAATAAAGTACTAAAGACTTCAAGAATAATGCAAAACCAAACAAGTTCCATGGAGTTCTATTTTGTGAAACGAACATTGTCTTAATTTGATCGGTTTCAATACAAGCATATTATGGCAAGTACATGATTTTGAAAATATAATCTATGAAGTGTTGAAATTACTAGCTGGGTATTGACAATATGCATGGATTGTGGGATTGGAGGAAGTTTTGTTTAACATGTAATTCCAAAATTAGTAACTTTCTCCAAGCTTTTTCCTTATCTCTTTGACAAATGAACCATAAAGAAATTGATGAAGTTTGATCAAGTATTTGTTGTTTAATTTGGCGAAAACAACAAAAATATTTACGAGCATTATTTTCTCATAAAGATTAAATTCTTTGGTGCTATGTAATGCCCACTTCCCTTGATACTAAATGAACCATAGCATCTTTTCTAGCGTTTATTATGTAAACATTACTTTGTGTTCTAGTTAGCATGAAAATTAAAAGGTGTGGACACCAAGATTTATATGGTGTTTTGATTATTATTATTACCTTGACTCTATGTCGTCGTATCGTGGACCTTGATGTTAATTTAAGGATATGATGATGATGATCTAAAATAGTTATCTTGTTAAAGACTTATCGTTATGTCATTACTATTGTTGTATTGTTTAGGCTCTGGTCACTCTTTATTAGATCTCTAGACCTTGAATATCGTAATAAAAAGAAAACATTTCTAGATGGAAATTGATACACTCATTTTACTTATTGGATAGACAGTACATACATGTTATACTTGCGACACGTTGTGACTATTGCAGTAAATTTATATGCTTGATTCCTAAATAGTATTCGATGTTCTAACTGTTACTACTGTACGGATGTATTAGACATAAATTATGGGTATTTCTAGATGATTTTTGATGTTGTGATTTAGACCTAGAAATAATGATTGCTTGAATTACGTATAGATGTTAATAAATTTCATGCATATGGTTATTTTGGATATTTTGACATGGCCGCAAGGCCGAAGAGGGTATTTTGCATTTTGCAGGAAACACAGCATGATCACAACCATGAGGGGGATTGGGGACCAAACACAACAGAATGTCGGGTGGTTACAACATTGGTCGTCAAGGCAACTAGTAAATTGTGTTGTGTTACCTTTATTCTTGTATGTGTTAAGAAAATTTTCATGAGGGGGAAATGTTCTAATGTGACCATGGGGTTAAGAATTTTATTTAATTGTTTTTATTTACTTTAGTAGGTGATTTCATTGGTGATGTCTTTTCTTTTATTACTTTTGCTAAGTATGTTTAGATTAATTTAATATCTTGTTTTAATTTTTAAGTTTTGGAGGGAAGTCAAGTGGGGGTAATAAATTTTGATGGTTGGCTCCTTGAGCCTTGTGTTTCCTCATGTATTGAATGCTTGGTTTTGAGTGTTGACCACTCCATACTCTTGGAATCTCGAAATTGAGATTGAGGGCAATTTTAGGGGACTTGTGGGACAAGTTAAACTTGTCCCACACTTCCCTAAAACCCTTACCAACCATATCTATGGGTTGGGAATCCAAAAAGGGGTTATTTATTGTTTTGGGAAGGGAAATGTGACTTGGGAGTGCTCTTTTCTTCATTTTGCATTTATTGTGCCTTAAGGCACATGGGAAAGGTTGGATTGTGGAAGAGAGTTGTCATTCAACCCAACCACCCATTTATGGTGTTTTGGGATTTGAGTTGACTTAAGGGAGGTGTTTTGAGGATGTGTGATGTGGCATCCTACAAGGAGCCACATCACCCTCACTCTTCCTCTTGTCTATTTATGGAAAATTTCCTCTCTTGTTGAGGGGGTTGGAGTTTTGTTATTGTTTTGTTGAAGAGTTCTTTTTGTTATTTTGAAGAAAAAAAAAAAAGAAGTGCTTAGACTTGCATGCTTGGATTGATTTGGGAAGGAGCTTGGACAAGTTTCTTGGTTAGGCTTCTCAATGGAGAGGTAGGAAACCCTCTCCTTTGTTTTGCTTTCATATTATTGATGCTTCTATACTAGAATTGTGAAAAATGCATGTCTACTTTGGTGTATTGTGAAAAATGGTTTGAATGCTTATTGTGTAGTATAGGAGAGGTCTATGGGAATACTCATGAGGGAGGAAAAAGAGTAGATTAGGATATTGTGGAGGGAGTTTGAGAGGGATGCCCATCTTGGGTAGGAATGTTTACATTCTACCTTGTCTTTGAGGAGCCATAAGAGGAGGGAGGCATAAGAGTATGGGAGGAAAAAGGGGTACTGAGGGAGGCATAAGAGTTATAGGGGCTTGTATTTTATTGTGGAGGGTTTTGGATGGGCATCTCATCTCATTTGGGAGGCATAAGGAAAACATTCCCATAGTTCCTTCTCTTGTTGGCTTGGATGCAAGCCTTGTTGTGTAATGTTTGATGTTATTGTGTGTCTCCTTGTTCTTCTATTTTAGCTTGAATGTTGTGAAGAACTTGTATTGTGGAAGCATGTATTGTTGCCTTGAGTTGGAGACCACCCCTTCATTGTGTTGTGTTTGGGGCTCGGGGGTCAATGGAGGAGATTGCTTCTCTTCTCCATTGAGATTTGGTTGGGAGGAGAGTGTTGCCTCTCCCCCTATCTTGGTTGTGATTGGAAATGCTTGGAATTTGGAGCATGAGTGAAGAACACTTTGAAGCACTTGAATCTTGTTGTTGACAATGCTAAAGCATCATGTATTTAACCACCTTGAGTGGAGAAAGAAATGTAATATTGTTTTTCTTTCCTTAGCTTCTATCATTGTAAATCGGTTTCCACATGAAGTAGAATATGTTGTAATAAGATTTGAAGGAAATGTTGCATTGGTATGATAGTATTTCTTGCTCTAAAGCTTATTGAGAATGTTGTTGAATTCTATTGTGGGAGGATGGAAAGAAAATTACAAAGACTATACATGTTAGATCTCATTTTGTTGCCCACAAGGAGATGTATTAATAGTGAAATGATAGTGTAAAAGGAAATATTTTATAAACAATTTTATCAATGGGCTCAAAATAGAGAGGAGTTTGATCCATTTTATACTTTATAACAATAAGACACAATTATGTATCTTTTCAAAAGGAAGGAAGCACCACCAAAAGTCGAAATATGGTTTTAATGTATTCCAAATGTTTTCCCTTAGAATATCCTTAATATTCGATTTGCAACAAGCATTTCAAGCTCTAGTTCCCTTTAAGTTTTATTCATCCATGAATTTATTGTTAAATCCATTGCAAATAAATAAGAAAATGAAATTGAATCTCTTAGAATACCTCTGCTATATTTATTGATTTGTGTGGAAGGAGATTTTAATACAAAATTCTAAACTTAATAAGTTCATTACCACTTTTCATTTAAAAGGGAACTAATATTTTAATTATTACCCATGTTTAATTAATATGAAAACCAGCGGATTTACTATTATAGGATTTCTCTAAAAACAACACACAATGCAACTACATGCATCTTTATTCACTTTCGAATTATTTTTAACTAATCATTACGATTGTTTTTTTTTTTTTAATATGTAGTTGTACATTATAGTAATCTTTATTCGTAATTGGGTATTTGTAGTACATCTATCCTATGATTATTCAAGGCAACGTGGCGCTTTCAAAGAGATTTCTTGAAATGTACAACTATATTATGAATTTAACTCATTATCTCTGTTTATCTCGAACAACAACTTGCAAGCGTGTATATTCAAAACCAGATTGAGTTCATTTTGGGAAAAGTCCAAGAGATGTCGAACAATTATCAAAGGCTTGCTCGTTGCTATATCGGTAGTGTTGTATGTTCGATGTTTACAAAGGAGAAACCCGAAATTGAGGATGTTCACAGTAGAAGCGAAGTTCTTACTGCGAGACAAATTTGATATCTTGAAGACTAATTGACAGCGGTTTTAATGTTATTCTTGCCAAACACATGCGCAGACCACGTAGGAGGGGTACTTACAAAAATAAATTCCATTTTCATCTCTGCCTTTTGTAGGTATGAATCAAACCCACCGCTAGGAGATCCTCCCTACGCTTTGGTCATTAGATCGGGATGGGAGTCGCTCTGCGGAAGGTGAACCCCGTGATTGAGGATGCATTCGATCTTTGACGAGATAACAACATAGTCGAGCACTGTTTCTTTGGCCGACACGCTCACTTTGGTTCGCCTCTCTTGCTTACTGTGCTCGCGCCCATGACCTTTGTTCTCCCCCTCCTCACGCGGAAGGGGCCGAGTCGAACAAAATTCATGCATGAAGCCTTGCGTGTAGCATGTTCCTTTTAGTCTCCGTCCTTTCCACGCGGCCGGGCAGGAGGATAGCAGGTTTCACTGCAATAAAGAGCTATGCGGCCAGGTGCAACGTTCTCACTGTTATTTCGGCTTGTACCTCCATCTAATAACTTCTACTCCTCCCTTATGTTGTTTGTATGCGGCGGATCAATGGGAAAAAACAGAGGCAATTTGTAGTGTCTGATAATAATAAATTTGTAAATCCATTGAAATTGAAAGTAGGTATAGCACGGCACGCTATCATTTGTTTATGACATTTGGTGGTTGTTGTTTATAACAAGATCTGGGCTAATTAATGTTGTGCGGCTGTAGGTGTGGTCTCCACGCTGAGGCAAGAGTCTTCGTGGGGGGTTGGTGGTTGGGCACCGTCCCATCTCTAAAACGTGTGATCGGTTTAAACGCCGCATTTGTATTGGGTTAGCTAATATTATTTCCCAAAGATGTGGGTCGACTAAATGATAGTCGAGGTGGCGTTACAAGATGTGATGTGGAATTGTATATTTTCTGATTTGTTCAAGGTAATAAGTCCAACAACCTCATTGTTATTTCATGTGAAATTATAATTGTTAATCTCTAAGGATAACACATCTACATTTTCTTGAAATTGTCTCCATAAGCCTCTTAACTATAGAAATTATTGTATATTTTATTTTCTAGTATTCTTATCTATCAATTTTATTGGCTCAAACAAATGAAGGTCCATTTTTTTTTTAAGCCCTAATAGAATTCTATGACATTCATATTTACTTTATGTGTCCAAAAAAAAATTACACCCCCACATAATATTCTTAAATACTTTAGGGTTACAAGATTCTTGTGGAAACTTTTTATCTAGAATAAAATTCCTAATTTTTAATAATAATGCCAAAAAAAAAAATCCTAATATTATCTTGTATTACCTAGAATAATAATAATATTCCCGGTGCATTGCTCGTTTCGTTTGCACGATAATTTAGGACATCGAGGTAGGAATGCGAGAACATTTGTAATTGGTTAGATCTTATGGTATGTCACCTCAAAAGACGTTTAGAAAACTTTTCTCATTTGAGTGCTTGTCTTGTTCCGTGGGAAATGAAGGTATTCTCTTTTAAAAAAAAAAAAATTGTCGCATTTTTGGGACGGATGTTTTGTGGCGTCATAAATCGCGCCGTCATTGTCGTGAGCGTGGCGTCGTCTCTTTTGCGGCGTTACATTTTTGGTATCAGAGCGTGGGTTCAACACTTGGACCCTGGGCCAACTTCGAAACCCGAAAACCAGTTAGTAAAATTTAATCTCTGTGTTTTAAAATAAAAATAAAGTAATAAAATTCTTCAAATTGCTGAACTCGCCTAGTGGCGTTTTGTCGAACCTAGATAACTAAAAATGTTAAAAATTAAATGGATACTCTTATGAAATTCTGATATGTTGTTGATGCATACTAACCTTTTCTTTAGTTGTATGATGTGATAAAACCCGTAAGATTCTTCCTTGTTGGAATGATAAATTTTAAGCTGCGATTCTTGTAGTTTAACATTAGTGGTTGTGTTCTGGGGTCAGGCATAGTAAATTAGAAGTTGTTTAGTCACCCAAAGCTTCCCTTTTCTCTTAGTTGTTAGATGAGTTAGTTTTGGTCGCCACCATGGAAAACTAAATCCCCGTATGAGTAAGTGGATATTAGGCCTTGGTGTCGTTTTTGATCCAGCTTAGCGTATGCATTATTAAAACAGAGCTCGAGGCATAGTACCCCTATTAGCAGCCATGAAGGGCTGCAAAGTGATTGTGATGTTGACTTTCTGTATTTTATATATTTGTAAACTGGTTTTATTTTATCAAGGACCAGCGTTTTATTTTATGATTTGATTGAGAAGCTCTGAGGCTCTTTTAGTAATTATATTTTTGCGAGATTTCAGACATTGCAATGCGGATGCTTATCCACTTTCCTTGATTGCCAATATTTCTTGGATTTTAATTTGACTGGTGACTCAGAGCTCGTTTATCTGTTGGCTACTTAGCTAAACGTTACGTGATTCCTTCCTGCATGTTGTTGAGCTGGTTCTACACTGGTTGTATTGTGACATTTTGTCGTATGGGGGTACACCATAGGTGCCTTGAATGTCTTCTTAGGTGCTTTAAGTTATGCATCAGTTTTAGAAAGACGAAACCTTGAGTGTGTCTAGGATCCTGGAGAGTTCGTTGTGTAGTGCATTCTAGTTGGTAGCTTGATAGCGGTGATAGTGACCCTCTTACAACCTAGTAAGAGATTTTATCCTCGTCAGAGTAGATGTGTTTAGTTATGGGCTTATGGATTGTGTTAGGATCGGATTGACTCTTGGTTGACTGTATATTTTAAGTGGATAAATGTTTGGTTGGTAGTGAAATCCCATCGATGGCATGCTAATTTGGATCATGGTTTCCTTATTTCTTTATAGAAGGTTTTGACTGATGAATTGTATGTATCTTGGTAATTATGATTAGATGCAAGCCCATCCGGGAAATGTGATTAATTAAGTGTGCTTGTTTTTCCTCTCATTGACCTATTAGTCTTTGGATTATGTGGAGACACTTATGGATGTTGTTGGGTCTTTTGTCCTCACTCTAAGAGATGTTAGTTTGGTGGATCTTAATATTTTAATCTCGGTGGTGTTTATATTGTGTTTCTTCTTTTAAAACTATAACCCTTGGTCATAGAATCCGTGGTTGGGTAGATTAGTCGATTGTCCTTTTACATTGATGATCTCTAATGGGAATGTGGAGTCCTTGGAGTAAGATTTGCATTGTCATCTTGTTTCTTGGTTGGTGGTATCTTGTGGAAATATAGGTGTTGATTTGAAAACTTTCCTTGTCTTATTATGCAAGTAAAATGTTTGAGCCTAAACAATAAACATTGTTAAACCTCATAAATTCGTAAAAGTAAATATGCCTCTTTAATGAGTCTTCCTTGTAAGTTCATTTGAAATTGGTAGAGGCCCACTAGAAATGTTTAATGATGCTTGTAATCCTTTGGAAAACCCTTGAAATATTGGCGTGGTACATATTGAATTATGGATTCCTAGTTCTTAGGAAATTAAAAATGTGTTTGCTATGTTGATTGTCTCTTGTTCCTATAGAATTAATAATGTGATGTGTTGATTCATATCTCTCTCCCATAAAAATAATAATGTGATATGTTCGACTCTTGCTTTCCATTAAAACTTTAATTGTTAAGATGACTCACCCAATTACTATAGAATTATAATTGAGAAGATTTGACCTTGAAACTTGAAAAGTAAGTTGGGACATAGAAAAAGGAAAATGGTCCTTGAATTAGCCTCAGTAGATTTATAGAAGAAATATAAGCTAGGTAGAAGAATAGAAAGGAACTTTATCCACCTACCTTCCCTAGGAGTAAAAATAAATGTTGTTTCCACCTATTCGGAATGGCAAGATATCATGCCACCTTAGTGGCGCTCCTTATAACACAACTTGTGATATCATAATAAAAGGAAGTTTTAATTAAGAAAACTTGTAAGGATTGTGTTTAACAAGCAAACTATAACTTTGGACTTAATAAGTTAATTTATAAAACAAGTAAGATTTATGTATTAAGTGCAAGGTATATTTGAACCTTTAGTTTTGTCTCCTACCTAGAATTGTGAAACATCTTGTTGATGGTTATGTGTTCTAGTTGTGTAGTACTACTCCCTTGATCGTAGACAGGGTAATTTCCCTTGTAGGAGTTTGGGTCGTCGTACCCTTGTTGCCTCGTAGCTCGACGAATGTGAGTTGCGGCCTTCTAGGATTGGATCTTATATTTTTCTTTTAAGTAAGGCAACCTCCTTGTGTGTTTATTTAATCCTTAGTGACCTAGGTTATTGTAATTTTAAGGCAACATATGTTAAGGATATGACATAACTTTGGGAAGACATCTTTTCTTCTTATTTGTTTTTCTTGTGACACCTTGTTGATGTTGCTCACTTTTGGTACGATGCACTTTGGATTGTAGTGGACCCCCCTCTCGTTGCCTATCCTTCTATTCTAGCTCACCTGAGTACTCTTGGGTGTTACGACTTATGCATGTGTTCTCCTCATGATTAATTTGAGCTTGAGAAGGATTTGAGATAAATAAATCCCATGGTGTTATGTAGAGTGAGTGGTGCCTCTTTTATTAGTATGTTAGTTTCTAGTAGAAATATTATCTAAATGTTTGACATTTCTAAATCAGGTCAGTGTTTTGTGTTCGATCTTGAATGTAAAATAAAGTTATAGGAACCTTATGGTCACGTTTTCCTTAGTATTACCATGAAAATTTGATTGTGCCCTCTTGAGTTATATAAGTGCTTCCCATGAATAGTTTTCTTAATTGTAAATGTTTTTGCTAATTCTGGTGTCTTCCTTGTTGTTAAACCTCACCACGTGTGATCTCCAAATTATGATACCTTTGAGTACAAATGTTATTGTACTTGGTGGTTATTCTTGAGACTCCTCTGACCTTTTCATGTTGTGATGCTATGTTTTGTAGCTTGGTTGAGCGCGTAGAGTTACTCTATAGAATTTCATGTTTGTAACCTTACCTGAAGAAAATTTAGAACTCATTCCTTGCAATCTTACTTCTTCTTGTTAAATTACATTGGACCAAACTCGAGTTCTGTAGATCCACACTTGTTTGAAGCAAATGAATTCCACAAAGGGTGCGATCCTATTTTCTTTTGCTTTTTCCCTATCTCTTTCTCCTTGACTTCCAGGAGGAAGTCAAATCCAAGGGGAGGGGGATGTAATGCCCACTTCCCTTCGATACTAAATGAACCATGAGCATCTTTTCTAAATTGTTTATTATCGTAAACATGACTGCTGTGTTCTAGTTAGCATGAAAATTAAAAGGTGTGGACACCAAGATTTATATGGTGTTTTGATTATTATTATTACCTTGACTCTATGTCGTATCGTGGACCTTGATGTTAATTTAAGGATATGATGATGATGATCTAAAATAGTTATCTTGTTAAAGACTTATTGTTATGTCATTACTATTGTTGTATTGTTTAGGCTCTGGTCACTCTTTATTAGATCTCTAGACCTTGAATATCGTAATAAAAAGAAAACATTTCTAGATGGAAATTGATACACTCATTTTACTTATTGGATAGACAGTACATACATGTTATACTTGCGACACGTTGTGACTATTGCAGTAAATTTATATGCTTGATTCCTAAATCAGTATTCGATGTTCTAATTGTTACTACTGTACGGATGTATTAGACATAAATTATGGGTATTTCTAGATGATTTTTGATGTTGTGATTTAGACCTAGAAATAATGATTGCTTGAATTACGTATAGATGTTAATAAATTTCATGCATATGGTTATTTTGGATATTTTGACATGGCATGAGGCCGAAGAGGGTATTTTGCATTTTGCGGGAAACACAGCATGATCACAACCATGAGGGGATTGGGGACCAAACACAACGAGAATGTCGGGTGGTTACAACATTGGTCGTCAAGGCAACTAGTAAATTGTGTTGTGTTACCCTTATTCTTGTATGTGTTAAGAGAATTTTCATGAGGGGAAATGTTCTAATGTGACCATGGGGTTAAGAGTTTTATTTAATTGTTTTTATCTACTTTAGTAGGTGATTTCATTGGTGATGTCTTTTCTTTTATTACTTTTGCTAAGTATGTTTAGGTTAATTTAATATCTTGTTTTAATTTTTAAGTTGGGAGGGAAGTCAAGTGGGGGTAATAAATTTTGATGGTTGGCTCCTTGAGCCTTGTGTGTCCTCTTGTATTGAATGCTTGGTTTTGAGTGTTGACCACTCCATACTCTTGGAATCTCGAATTTGAGATTGAGGGCAATTTTAGGGGACTTGTGGGACAAGTTAAACTTGTCCCACACTTCCCAAAACCCCTTACCAACCATATCTATGGGTTGGGAATCCAAAAAGGGGGTTATTTATTGTTTTGGGAAGGGAAATGTGACTTTGGAGTGCTCTTTTCTTCATTTTGCATTTATTGTGCCTTAAGGCACATGGGAAAGGGTTGGATTGTGGAAGAGAGTTGTCATTCAACCCAACCACCCATTTATGGTGTTTTGGGATTTGAGTTGACTTAAGGGAGGTGTTCTTGAGGATGTGTGATGTGGCATCCTACAAGGAGCCACATCACCCTCACTCTTCCTCTTGTCTATTTATGGAAAATTTCCTCTCTTGTTGAGGGGGTTGGAGTTTTGTTATTGTTTTGTTGAAGAGTTCTTTTTTGTTATTTTTGAAGAAAAAAAAAAAGAAGTGCTTAGACTTGCATGCTTGGATTGATTTGGGAAGGAGCTTGGACAAGTTTCTTGGTTAGGCTTCTCCAATGGAGAGGTAGGAAACCCTCTCCTTTGTTTTGCTTTCATATTATTGATGCTTCTATACTAGAATTGTGAAAAATGCATGTCTACTTTGGTGTATTGTGAAAAATGGTTTGAATGCTTATTGTGTAGTATAGGAGAGGTCTATGGGAATACTCATGAGGGAGGCAAAAGAGTAGATTAGGATATTGTGGAGGGAGTTTGAGAGGGATGCCCATCTTGGGTAGGAATGTTTACATTCTACCTTGTCTTTGAGGGAGCCATAAGAGGAGGGAGGCATAAGAGTATGGGAGGAAAAAGGGGTACTTGAGGGAGGCATAAGAGTTATAGGGGCTTGTGTTTTATTGTGGAGGGTTTTGGATGGGCATCTCATCTCATTTGGGAGGCATAAGGAAAACATTCCCATAGTTCCTTCTCTTGTTGGCTTGGATGCAAGCCTTGTTGTGTAATGTTTGATGTTATTGTGTGCCTCTTTGTTCTTCTATTTTAGCTTGAATGTTGTGAAGAACTTGTATTGTGGAAGCATGTATTGTTGCCTTGAGTTGGAGACCACCCCTTCATTGTGTTGTGTTTGGGGCTCGGGGGTCAATGGAGGAGATTGCTTCTCTTCTCCATTGAGATTTGGTTGGGAGGAGAGTGTTGCCTCTTCCCTATCTTGGTTGTGATTGGAAATGCTTGGAATTTGGAGCATGAGTGAAGAACACTTTGGAGCACTTAAATCTTGTTGTTGACAATGCTAAAACATCATGTATTTAACCGCCTTGAGTGGAGAAAGAAATGTAATATTGTTTTGCTTTCCTTAGCTTCTATCATTGTAAATCGGTTTCCACATGAAGTAGAATATGTTGTAATAAGATTTGTAGGAAATGTTGCATTGGTATGATAGTATTTCTTGCTCTAAAGCTTATTGAGAATGTTGTTGAATTACATTGTGGGAGGATGGAAAGAAAATTACAAAGACTATACATGTTAGATCTCATTTTGTTGCTTAAGAGGAGATGTATTGAAAAGTGGAATGTTAGTGTAAAAGGAAATATTTTATAAACAATTTTATCAATGGGCTCAAAATAGAGAGGAGTTTGATCCATTTAAAACTTTATAACAATAAGGCACAATTATGTATCTTTTCAAAAGGAAGGAAGCACCACTAAAGTCGAAATATGGTTTTAATGTATTCCAAATGTTTTCCATTAGAACATCCTTAATATTCGATTTGCAACAAGCATTTCAAGCTCTAGTTCCCTTTAAGTTTTATTCATCCATGAATTTATTGTTAAATCCATTGCAAATAAATAAGAAAATGAAATTGAATCTCTTAGAATACCTCTGCTATATTTATTGATTTGTGTGGAAGGAGATTTTAATTCAAAATTCTAAACTTAATAAGTTCGTTACCACTCTTCATTTGAAAGGGAACTAGTATTTTAATTATTACCCATGTTTAATTAATATGAAAACCAGCGGATTTACTATTATAGGATTTCTCTAAAAACAACACACAATGCAACTACATGCATCTTTATTCACTTTCGAATTATTTTTAACTAATCATTCTGATTGTTTTTTTTTAATATGTAGTTGTACATTATAGTAATCTTTATTCGCAATTGGGTATTTGTAGTACATCTATCCCTATGATTATTCAAGGCAACGTGACGCTTTCAAAGAGATTTCTTCGAAATGTACAACTATATTATGAATTTAACTCATTATCTGTTTATCTCGAACAACTTACCAGCGTGTATATTCAAAACCGGTTGAGTTCATTTTGGGAAAAGTCCAAGAGATGTCGAACAATTATCAAAGGCTTGCTTCGTTGCTTTATCGGTAGTGTTGTATGTTCGATGTTTACAAAGGAGAAACCCGAAATTGAGGATGTTCACACAAGTAGTAAGAAGAGTTCTTCTGCGAGACAAATTTGATATCTTGAAGACTAATTGCAGGCCGGTTTAATGTTATTCTTGCCATTTCTACATGCGCGAGACCTACGTAGGGGGGTACTTACAAAAATAAATTCCATTTTCATCTCTGCCTTTTCTCGGTATGAATCAAACCCACCATTTAGGAGATCCTCCTCTACGACCTTGGTCATTAGATCGGGATGGGAGTCGCTCGGAAGGTGAACCCCGTGATTGAGGATGCATTCGATCCTGAACAGATAACAACATAGTCGAACAGCCTGTTTCTTTGGCCGACCTGCTCACTGGTTCGCCTCTCTTCTTGCCTGTGCTCGCGCCCATGACCTTTGTTCTCCCCCTCCTCACGCGGAAGGGGCCGAGTCAGACAAAATTCATGCATGAAGCCTTGCGTGTAGCATGTTCCTTTTAGTCTCCGTCCTTTCCACGCGGCCCGGGCAGGGAGGATAGCAGGTTTCGCTGCAATAAAGAGCTATGCGGCCAGTGCAACGTTCTCACCTGTTATTTCGGCTTGTACCTCCATCTAATAACTTCTACTCCTCCCTTATGTTGTTTGTATGCGGCAGTCAATGGGAAAAGCAATGAGGCACCGTAGTGTCCGATAATAATAAATTTGTAAATCCATTGAAATTGAGCGGCTCAAGAGGTATAATGCCATTGTTGTTTATGACGGTGGTGGTTGTTGTTTATAACAAGATCTGGGCTAATTAATGTTGTGCGGCTTTGTAGGTGTGGTCTCCACGCCGGGCAAGAGTCTTCGTGGGGCGGTTGGTGGTTGGGCACCGCCGTCCCATCTCTAAAACGTGTGATCGGTTTAAACGCCATTTGTATTGGGTTAGCTAATATTATTTCCCAAAGATGTGGGTCGACTAAATGATAGTCAAGGTGGCGTTACAAGATGTGATGTGGAATTGTATATTTTCTGATTTGTTCAAGGTAATAAGTCCAACAACCTCATTGTTATTTCATGTGAAATTATAATTGTTAATCTCTAAGGATAACACATCTACATTTTCTTGAAATTGTCTCCATAAGCCTCTTAACTATAGAAATTATTGTATATTTTATTTTCTAGTATTGCTATCTATCAATTTTATTGGCTCAAACAAATGAAGGTCCTTTTTTTTTAAGCCCTAATAGAATTCTATGACATTCATATTTACATTATGTGTCCCAAAAAAAAAAAAAAAAAAAATTACACCCCACATAATATTCTTAAATACTTTAGGGTTCAAGATTCTTGTGGAAACTTTTTATCTAGAATAAAATTCCTAATTTTTAATAATAATGCCAAAAAAAAAAAATCCTAATATTATCTTGTATTACCTAGAATAATAATAATATTCCCAAGTGCATTGCTCGTTTCGTTTGCACGATAATTTAGGACATCGGGTAGGAATGCGAGAACATTTGTAATTGGTTAGATCTTATGGTATGTCACCTCAAAAGAGCGTTTAGAAAACTTTTCTCATTTGAGTGCTTGTCGTGTTCCGTGGGAAATGAAGGTATTCTCTTTTTAAAAAAAAAAAAATTGTCGCATTTTTGGGACGGATGTTTTGTGGCGTCATCGTCGCCGTCATTGTCGTGAGCGTGGCGTCGTCTCTTTTGCGGCTTTACATGCTAGGCAATAAGAAATTAGAAACAATAAGACCCATGAGCTCCATTTTGAACACTAGAATAAATAATTTATAGAATAAAACTGAAGACAATAAATATTTAAATATTTCAATAAACATATTCAACTCAATGCTATTAACACATAATGTATGAATGTAGAAGGAATCTCTCATAATTTCTTTAAATTTTGATGTGCATTTATAACGATTGGCTCCGCAAATGTGTGGAGGGTAAAATATGATCACATTAAGATTGATAATGTAAATATTTCTTAAAACATGAGAAATGAAACACCACAACCATACAGAGTTGAAAAACTAATGAAAGTGACATAACTTGTTTGGGTAAAGGGTAGGCATTCCCACAGTGCATGTTACATACTATTCTAAAAATATTTAAAAAGTAAAAGAAGCAACTCGTTAAAATTAGGAAAGACGTGATTTTTTTATTGAACTAAGTGGAGACTCAAGAGTTGTAATGACAAAATTGGAGGAAAAATATAGGAACAAACTTATGTAGGCATGGAGATGTAAATGTCATAGGTACAAGGAATGTAAGCATCCCTTTGTATTCATTTTTTCTCGCAAACAAACATAATATGCATGGAAACTTGCTCAATATCATACCATACCATACAACAATGATCCTGGTAATGACATCAATTATTAGTCATTTAAAATTGATCATTGAGTGATTTGTTTTAGAAGAATATTGAAAAATAGATTTAAAATAAATTAAAAATTAAAAAGACAATTTGTTAAAAGGATCATTATCCTAATAAAAAAATTTTAGGATCGAAACATAGATGAGCAATAAAAAGGAATTAAAAAAGAAATAAAAGAAGCATGCAATCACAAGATAAACCCAAGATTTAACATGGTTCACCCAATTTGGGTTACATCCACCAGAAACAAGCCATACTTCTCTTTTATTCAGTCCTTAAGAATAAAATACAATTCTCTCTCTCTTTTTCATACTCCAAAGAGTAAATCCATGCACATATATATAACTTGTGCACCTCTTTGTAAAATTTTCTTCAACCACAAGCAACCTAAATATAACATGCTTATAAATAAGATAAAAATTAAAATAACAAATCCCGTCTATTAATAAGAAAATACTATTTTTATCCATGGCATATATTCCTCCCAAAATAAAGGAAAAAACAAATTGTCACTTTAACTTGCTAATGTAGCCAAATTATGAACAAACTTGATATAGTGTAAATAATATGAACTCCAAAAGAAAATAGATCTCCTTCTTTGTTATTAAATAATCAATTACAATGTTTCCTAAATAGGAAAACAACTCCCAACTCGAGTTTCCAAGCAAATCCTAACTAACTTTGACTAAATCTACTCAAGGTGGTGGAATTTACTATTTTTAGCAGTTTACTAGATCATGTTATTCTTAGTAAGTTCACATGCTTATTTACATACGAGCAAAAAAATTGTCACACATCTTCTACATTCCTAAATTAGAGGAATTGCCAAATTTCTAACTCATAATGCAACTAATAGACTAAAATTAACTAATGCCCAAAAATAGGAAAAAATCAAACTACAACTTAAATCCTAATTTTTGCCTCAAGATGGCGGATTTAGGGCCCGAAAATGTGCTAAAACTTCCCCCAAACTTTAGGGCTAGTTCCGTGTGTTCATCTCATCAAAACATGTGGTTTAAAAAAATGAACTCAAACGGACAGAGCTCAAGTTATGACCTTGTCAAGTTCCTGCTAATTTTGGCACATCATTCTCCCATGCTTGAAAAAAGCAGCTTCTGTAAGTTGTCTTCTTCAAACTACTTCCATTTATCTACATCCAAATTCTTAATCTCCCATTATGTAACCCAAGTATCATCCTCTTGTTCAAGTCCTTTCAAATGTACCAAATATTTGTTGTATTTCCCATGTCGCGTGTCCATTGTTTTCTTATCTAGAATCTGATCCACTTCTTCTTTCTTCTTCATCGGAACATGCTGCCCCAATCTACTACTTCATTAATAAGATCCCCTTCTGCACCATCCCCATGAAAAGAATACAAATCTAAAACATTAAACACTGGAGAAATATCAAAATTCCATGGTAATTCTACCTCATAAGCATTATCATTTATTTTTTTCATGATTTTGCAGGGACCAATCTTCTTGTACTTCAGCTTGTTATAGGTTCCTTTTGGAAACCTTTACTTCCACAGATATACCATAACCAACTCACCAACTGTAAATACCTTTCTCCGTCTGTGTACATCTACTATTTCCTTATACTTATCATTACTATTCTGTAGCTTCTTTAGCACTTCTTCCTACTGATTGTTGGATATGTTCGCAAATGCTTATGTATCATCACTGAATTTTCCATCAACTGGTAGTTGTACCAAATCTAACACCCCATTTGGATCACTACCATACCTAACTGAAAATGGATACTTTCATGTGGATCTATTTATGGAACTGTTATATGCAAACTCATCTTGTGGTAATGCTAAGTCCCATTGTTTTGGATTTTCCCCAATGACACACCTTAACAAGTTTCCCAAACTTCTATTGACCACCTCTATTTTCCCATCATCGAGGATGATAGGCCTTTCTTGAATTGTAGTTGAGTTCCCAATTTCTTCCATAAAGTCCACCAAAAGTGACTTAAGAACCTTGTGTCCCTATTTGAAGTAATGGTTTTTGGAACACCATGCAAACAAACAACTTCTTTGAAAAACAAATTTCTATGCATGTCGCATCACTTGTTTTCTTACAGGCAATAAAATGAACCATCTTAGAAAACCTATAAACAACCACAAAAATTGAGTCATTACCTCATTGTGTTTTTGGTAATCCCAAAAAAAAATCCATACTCAAATCTATCCATGGCCCTTTAGGAATAGAAACGGCATATATACAACCCTGTATTTTGTGCATGGCCTTTCGAGACTTGGAAAATTCAACACCTCTCAACATATCTTACCACATCTCTTTTTAGCTTAGGCCAATAATATTTCTCTACTACCAAGGCTATTGTCTTATCTTTACCAAAATTCCCAACCAATCCTCCATTATGCAACTCTTTCACTATATTCTCTCTCATAGACCCAAATGGAATACATAGTTGGCATCCCTTGAATAGGTAGCCATCATGTAAAATGTAGTCATCCTAGACATCTCCTGCATTGTGTGACAATGGATGAATTAACCTTTCAATAATATCCTTGAAATTAGAATCAGAATAATACAAACCCTTTATTGCTTCAAAACCCACCACCTCATTTTCCATAGTGGTAAACAAAGTCACACGCCTACTTAATGCATCTACAACTTGATCATGTTTTCCTGATTTATGTTTTAGAGAAAAAGTATAACCCTGAAAAAATGATACCCACTTTACATGCCTACTATTTAACTTCTTTTGTGTATTCACATACTTCAGCGCTATGTGGTTTGTAAATAACTCCTTAGGCACTAAGTAATGCCTCCAATGCCTTAATGCTTGTACAATTGCATAAAATTCCACATCATAAGTAGAGTGGTTCTTTCTTACCTCATTTAGGTTCTCACTAAAGAAAGCTACTGCGGCTTTCCACCTTGACTTAGAACAACACCAATACACACATGTGAGGCGTCACAATCAACCTCAAACACTTTATCAAAATCTCGTAGTGCCAAAATGGGTGCCTCTGTCACCTTCTTCTTCAAGAACTGAAAACTATCCTCAGCTGCCTTTGTCCACAAAAACTCCCTTCCTTTTGTGCAATCTATTATAGGTGCTAGGATACTACTAATTTTTTTAATAAACTTTCTGTAAAATGTTGCTAGACCATGAAAGCTTCTTACCTCTGTTATACTCCATGGAGTATGTCATTCAATAATTGCCTTTATCTTTTCTGAGTCCATCTGTACCCCATCTGTTGAAATAATAAAGCCCAAGAATATCAAAATATCTTGCATAAATGTGCACTTCTTCATATTTGCATAGAGTTTCTCTTTCCTTAACACTTCAAATATCACCCTTAGATGCCTCAAATGTTTTCTTTAGTTTTACTAAAGATCAAGATATCATCAAAATAAACCACAACAAACTTACCATTATACTCTACAACACGGTGTTCATCAGTCTCATAAAAGTACTAGGTGCATTGGATAACCCGAATGGCATCACAAACCACTCATATAATCCATTTCCTATCTTGAATGCTATTTTCCACTCATCTCCTTCTCTGATCTGAATCTGATGGTAACCACTTTGAAGATCAATCTTGGTGAAATACCTAGATCCAACAAGCACATCCATCATATTATCAAGGTGAGGTATTGGGAACCTATACTTGATTGTAATTTTATTGATTGCTCTACTTTCCGTGCACATTCTCCATGTTCCATCCTTCTTTGGTGTTAATAAAGACGAGGTTTCACACAAACTCATGCTCTCCCTTACGACCCCCTTTCTCACGAGCTCTGCCACTTGCCTATTCAACTCTACATGTAATGTCGGGCTCATCATATAAGCCACTTGATTTGGGAGTGAAGACCCTAGAATCAAATCAATATGGTGTTGAATATCTCTTTTGGGTGGTAATCCATCTAGTAGCTCATTAGGAATAACATCAGAAAATTCTTCTATTAATTTTGTTGTTTCTACTGGTATTTGTGCACTTGCAGGTTCATCCTTATTTGTGACTAGTGTATGATAAAAATCAGTTGCCTTTTCCTCCTTAAAAAATTCCTTTGCAGAAAGCATATTTTCAGCCTTCCCCTCTTCCTTAAGAGGTAGCAAAACTATTTTGTGCCATCCTTCCAGAAAGTATAAGTATTCTTTCCCCCTTCATGAATAACTTTTCTATCAAATTGCCATGGTCTTCCTAGCAGCATATGACATGCATCCATAGGAATAACATCACACCAAATCAAGGTCCATTCCTCGGGCTGACCACCTCTATAGCTCATCGTTACTCGGTTAGGTAATTTCGAGCGGGTCACTACTTTGGTGGCATAGGTAGTCTCTCTACGTGGTGTCAAGCTGACTTGGTGTTCAATGTGATGGGGTTGGGGTCAGGCATGAATCTTGTGTTCAATGTGACGAGGCATGTTTAGCATTGTGGCACAAGAGTTATCCCAAAACCACTTTTAGCCATCTGGTTTACCCTAGTGATGGGGAATATGGGTTATATGTGGGAGGTCTCGGGGTCCATTCCCGGGTTGGCCACCTCTATAGCTTGTCGTTACTTGGATAGGAAATTCCGAGCGGGTCAACTACTTTGGTGGTGGAGGTGGTCTCTTGATGTGGTGTCAAGTCGACTCGGTGTTCAATGCGATGGGGGTTGGGGTTAGGCATGAATCCTGTGTTCAATGTGACGAGGCATGTCTAGCATTGTGGCATGAGAGTTATCCCAAAACCACTTTATAGCCCGTCGGTTTACCCTAGCAGTGGGGAATGTGGGTTATATGTGGGAGGTCTCGGGGTCCATTCCCCTGGGCTGGCCACCTCTATAGCTCATCGTTACTCGGCTAGGCAGTTCCGAGCGGGTCAACTACTTTGGTGGTGGAGGTGGTCTCTCGACGTGGTGTCAAGCCAACTCGGTGTTCAATGCGATGGGGGTTGGGGTCAAGCATGAATCCTATGTTCAATGTGACGAGGCATGTCTGGCATTGTGACACGAGAGTTATCCCAAAACCACTTTTAGCCCGTCCGGTTTACCCTAGCGGTGGGGAATGTGGGTTATATGTGGGAGGTCTCGGGTCCATTCCCGGGATGGCCACCTCTATAGCTCGTTGTTACTCGGCTAGGTAGTTCTGAGCGGGTCAGCTACTTTGGTGGCGGAGGTGGTCTCTCGACATGGTGTCAAGTTGACTCGTGTTTCAACGGCGGGGTCAAGGTCGGACATGAATCCTGTGTTTAATGTGATAAGGCATGTCTGGCATTATGGCACGAGAGTTATCCCAAAACCACTATTTAAGCCCATTTGGTTTACCCTAGTGGTGAGGAATGTGGGAATGTGGGTTATATAGCTCATCGGGAGGTCTTGGGTCATCTACTTTGGTGGCGGAGGCGGTCTCTCAACGTGGTGTCAGCCAACTCGGTGTTCAATGCCGGGGTCGGGCTCATGCTGAATCCTATGTTCAATATGATGAGGCATGTCTGGCATTGTGGCACGAGAGTTATCCCAAAACCACTTTAGCCCATCTGGTTTACCCTAGTAGTGGGGAATGTGGGTTATATGTGGGAGGTCTCGGGGTCTAGGTGACCACCTCTATAGCTCGTTGTTACTGGCTAGGCAGCCCGAGTGGGTCACTACTTTAGTGGCGGAGGTGGTCTCTCGACATGGTGTCAAGCCAACTCGGTGTTCAATGTGATGGGGGTCGGGGTCAAGCATGAATCCTGTGTTCAATGTGATAAGGCATGTTTGGCATTGCAGCACGAGAGTTATCCCAAACCACTTTTAAGCCCTGTCTCGGTTTATCCTAGCAGCAGCGGTAGGGAATGTGGGTTATATGTGGGAGGTCTCGGGGTCCATTCCTGGGCTAGCCACCTCTATAGCTCGTCATTACTTGGCTAGGAAGTTCCGAGCGGGTTAGCTACTTTGGTGGTGGAGGTGGTTTCGGCGTGGTGTCAAGCCGACTCGGTGTTCAATGACGAGGGTCGGGGTCAGGCATGAATCTTGTGTTCAATGTGATGAGGCATGTCTGGCATTACGGCATGAGAGTTATCCCAAAACCACTTTAGCTCGTCTAGTTTACCCTAGTAGTGGGGAATGTGGGTTATATGTGGGAGGTCTCGGGGTCCATTCCCATCTTGCTGGCCACCTCTATAGTTCATCATTACTCGGCTAGGAAGTTATGAGCGAGTCGGTCACTACTTTGGTGGCGGAGGTGGTCTCTCGACGTGGTGTCAAGCCAACTCGGTGTTCAATGCGATGGGGGTCGGGGTCAGGCATGAATCATGTGTTCAATGTGATGAGGCATGTCTGGCATTGTGGCATGAGAGTTATCCCAAAACCACTTTTAATCCCGTTTGATTTACCCTAGTGGTGGGGAATGTGGGTTATATGTGGGAGGTCTCGGGGTCCATTCCCCAGGATGGCCACCTCTATAGCTTATCGTTACTCGGCTAGGTAGTTTTGAGTGGGTCAGCTACTTTGGTGGCGGAGGTGGTCTCTTGACATGTGGTGTCAAGCCGACTTGATGTTCAATGTGACAGGGGTTGGGGTCGGGCACAAATCTCATGTTTAATGTGACGAGGCATGTCTAGCATTACGGCACAAGAGTTATCCCAAAAACCACTTATAGCCCGTTTGATTTACCCTAGTAGTGGGGAATGTGGGTTATATGTGGGAGGTCTCGAGGTCCATTCCCGGGTTGGCCACCTCTATAGCTCATCGTTACTTGGCTAGGCGATTCGAGTGGGTCAACTACTTTGGTGGTGGAGGTGGTCTCTCGACGTGGTGTCAAGTTGACTTGGTGTTTAATTCGACGAGGGTCGGGGTCAGGCATGAATCCTGTGTTCAATGTGACAAGGCATGTCTAACATTGTGGCATGAGAGTTATCCCAAAACCACTTTAAAAATAATCCTTGGGAGCTGTTGCTTTGGTTGTTGCCCTAGCACTGCGCCACCTGCTACTTTCTAGCATCCTCTGGTGTTTGCTATGTTGTTGGACCCTTCTGGTCTAGACCAGGGGCCCCTCTTCTCTGGGACCTTACCTCCCAAGCCTCCAGATGCATGGAATAAAATAGTAGAGGGTTCCACCTCTGCCCCGCACTCAGACAAACTTTCTCCGACACTGTCAGATGGGTCCTTTTCCCTTCGCATCCCATCCCACATCACCGATGCTGCTGCTGCCTCACGTGATCTATCTCTAGTGGGAAAATCTGATGGGCCCCAGGCCCCCACTTGAAGATATTAAAAAATGGGCCAGGCTGAAATGGAATCCATGTGGGGCGCTTGAAATAGCAGCGATGCCAAACGGATTCATCCTTTTCTCCTTCAGCATGAAAGAGGACTTTGTGCGGGCTCTTCTGGGTGGTCCTTGGTTTTTTGGCAGACGCGGCTTCTACTTCAGGAAATGGTCTCGGGCTTCAACCCACACACTGAAACCATGACCCAAGCTCCAATATGGGTTCACCTCCCGGGTCTCCCCCTGGAGTTCTGGCATCCAACAGTTATAGAAGGTATTGCTCTTGCTATGGGTTCTTTAATAGCTATTGATCAAGCCACTAAGGCAAAAACTAGATTCATCCATGCCCACTTTTTGTGTTAACGCCGATGTCAGTTGTCCTCTCCCAAAAGAGATAGAGCTCCTATCTGACTTTGGAACTGGAAGCAAAATATTGACTACGAATATATCCCCAAGCCTGCTCCTTCTGTAAAAGCATTGGCCATAGAGCCTCCGGTTGCCCTTCAAAACCCCAACCAAAAACCAGACCCCAAACATCCTCCCAAAAAAAAAAAGAAAATCTATATTCCAAAGGCATCCTCTGATGAGGTTCCGGTCATTCCTACTTCCAACCCATTTGCTCTCCTTGAAGAGGGGGAGGTAAACACTGACCCTGAAGAGGCCTCTCTTCTTTGGCCCCCATCCTCTCACCCTCTCGTCCCCCATCCTCACTGAGATCCCCTCTATTCTCCCCCCCTCCTGGAGGTCCCCCCCTCTTTAGCCCCCTCCCCCTCCCCCCTCTCCGCTCTTTCCCCCCACCTCCTTCCTCCAGCCCCACCTCCCCCTCTTTCCATCCCTTCCTCTGTTTCCCCCTTTGGGCTCCCCCCCCGGGCCTCTCCATACCACCTACCTCTGATTCCGTGCTCTCCCCCTCTGCCCACTCTTTGGAGGACAGCTTTAACCCCGTTTGACTCATAGCAGCAAGTAGGAAACTTGATATTGGAACTGAAAAAGCAAGGGGCGGACTCGAGTAATGTCAAGCTCAGCAACAAGAAGTAGCTCTTAATGTCACTCAAGGTACTCAGAGCACTATCCACATGATAGTGGGGAACAAAACAAAATCCAAGAAATGAAGATCATCTCCTGGAATATTAGAGGTCTCAATTCTCTTCAAAAACAAAGGGTCCTCAAAGATATGAAATTTTAGAATTCCCCTGATATCATTATGCTCCAGGAAACTAAACTAAAAACGATGATAGATTTTCAAAAATTTGGCCTTCTGCCTCCTTTGTTTCTCAACCCTCGCAGCAATTTGGAGGTTTATGCACCCTCTGGGACCCAAGGAGCTACAAAGGTGACTATCTTTTTAAGCATCCCAACTTCCTTTGCATGCTTTTCCAAGAAGTGGGGTCTGATTCCCCCTGGATTGCCATCAACGTCTATGCTCCCAATCTAGAGTCTCAGCGTGGAAACATGTGGAAAGACATTTCAAATTTCATCAGCTCTTGTGGAAATCTTCCCATATTAATAATGGGAGATCTTAATTGCCCCCTTTATCCTTCTGAAAAACAAGGAGGTGCTCCTGCCTCTCCCGTCAGCATGGGAGCTCTAGCTGACTTCATTCGTGAGAATTCCCTTCTTGATATTGATCTCCACGGGGCTTCCTTCACTTGGTCCAACCGCAGAATGGGCAGGAATCATATTCAAAGTAGACTTGATAGAGCTCTAGGTTGCTGGATTGGATCTCCCTCTTCCCATATTTCTACCTTAGTTCACTCCCTCGGGCCGCCTCTGATCATAGCCCTCTTCTGCTCTGTGCAAAACAATAAGCTGAACATCAAGAACCCTCCTTTCAGGTTTGAGCTGGCTTGGCTCGAAAATAATAACCTGAACCCTCTCATCAAAAAATGGTGGGACTTCAATGTCAGTGGCACTGATATGTTTAGATTTTCCAGCAAACTCAAAGAAATAAAAAAACAGCTCAAAATTTGGAAGGTTACGGTCTTCGGCAACATCAAACTCCACAAACAGAAACTATCACAGGATATTGCTAGAGTGGCCACTCAAATTGAATCTGAAGGGAGGTTGGACCATCTTCATCAACAAGAATCCCTCCTCCTTAGCAAATTCCACAACACCCTTCAAGAGGAGGAGACCTATTGGAGGCAGAGATCTCGAGCCCTTTGGCTTGAGCAGGGGGATCGTAATACTAAATTCTTCCACATCACTACTTCCAAGCACAAAAGCAAGAGACAAAATCCGTGAGCTGTTGTCTTCTTCTGGTAACTTATTAACCTCTGAAATTGACATCTCTAACGAATTAGTTTCCTTCTACTCTAACCTCCTTCAAGGTTGATCACCACCCCACTGAGCAAGCGATGTCCACTATGCTGCAACATATCCCACAGCTAGTGTCTACGGAGATGAACGAAAATTTAATCAAGCCTTTTGAAATGGAGGAAATCCACAAAGCCATTTTCTCCATGAAAGGGGACAAAGCTCTAGGTCCGGATGGCTTTCCTGCTACTTTTTTCCAAGTTTTCTGGGAAACCATCAAGCAGGATCTCTTCAAGGTAGTTAATGAATTCTAGACTTGCAACAACCTCCTCAAAGAATGGAACACCACTTTCTTAGCACTGGCTCCCAAAGCCCAGGGCTCCAAGGTTGTCTCCAACTTCAGACCGATCAGTTTATGCAACACTGCTTACAAAATCATCACTAAGATGTTGGCTTCTAGGCTTAAACCCCTAATGAACACTCTCATCTCTCAGAACCAGAATGACTTTATTAAGGGTCACCTCATTCAAGGTGGTATCATCACGGTACATGAAGCAATACATTCGACCTATCACTCAAAATCCTCTGGAATGATCCTCAAGCTGGATATGCAAAAAGCCTTTGACCGAGTCAGCTGGACCTTCCTGATCAGAGTGCTAGAAAGTTATGGTTTTGATAAAAGATGGTGCAGTTGGATCTATTCTTGTATTGCAACTCCTTGCTTCTCTATTCTTATTGATGGCATCCCAGCCGACTTCTTCAAAAGTAGCAGAGGAATTAGACAAGGTGACCCCCTGTCCCCTTTTCTCTTTGTTCTTATGGCTGATACCCTCAAGCAGAGCCCTTGAGGACGCTAAAAGCCATTCTGTCATTTCAGGTTTGAAGATCACCTCCAACCTTCCTTCGGCCACCCATAGTCAATTTTTCCGATGACACCCTGCTGCTAAGCTCTGCATCTGTTATTGAAGCCCACACGCTTATGGAAATCTTGACTCTTTATCAAGCTACCTCTCAGCAAACCATCAACTTCAACAAAAGTACATTTCCTTCATAAATACCCCCTAGGACCCAACAAAAGATTGCTGATATTTTTGGCTGCAAAATTGTGGATCTCCCTCCTCCTACCTAGGCATTCCTCTTTTCAAGGGTAAGCAATCTAAAAACCTTTGGAATCCTGTAATCGAAAGATATCAAAAAATTCTTGCTTGAAAGGGGCTCTGCTCAGCCAGGGGCAAGCTTCAATTGGTCAAAGCCACCCTCCAGAGTCTGCCGATCTACTTCATGTCTCTTCTTAAGTTGCCTAGCTCAGTGAAGGAGGTGGTGGAAAGGATTCAAAAACACTTCTTGTGGTCTGGTGTGGAAGAGAAAAAATGGATACATCTGGTTTCCTGGAAGGAAGTTTGTAAGCCGACCCCTCTTGGTGGTCTCGGGTAAGACAGATGGCTAACATGAATGTCGCCCTTCTTGCTAAAATGGGTTGGGAAGTGGTGAAAGGTACTTCTCACTGGGCTCAGCTCCTTAGATCCAAATATCTAGCTCCTAATGAAGACTTTATTTCCTCTACCCCAGCCCGTGGCTCAGCTATATGGAATTTAGTCATCAGTTCCCTTCCCACTCTTAGTGCTGGCACCAAATGGAGGTTTGGGAATGGTGGAAGTATTGACTTCTGGCATGATCACTGGATTGGGGAAAAGCCT
This sequence comes from Taxus wallichiana var. yunnanensis, assembly GCA_018340775.1. NCBI lineage: Eukaryota > Viridiplantae > Streptophyta > Pinopsida > Cupressales > Taxaceae > Taxus > Taxus wallichiana. The sequence goes on along the minus strand of CM031239.1, from coordinate 422,099,801 downwards.
TTGGGCCTCAATCCGCTTGGGATCCTGTTAGAAGAATTCTCATTAATCGTCATGGTAGGTTAGTTTCTGGTTATTGGTCTTTTGTGAATTCCATCCCTACCTAGAGTATCCTGGATTGGATGGGAATCAGGGAACAACAGAGGCAACTCCTAATTCTGCTTAGAATTGATTTATCCTCCATCTACATTCCCTTTTCCCTACCCGAGGATGATCTTATCTAGCCACTCTCCCCTTTGGAGCCTTCTCGGTTAAAGTTGCTTACCTCTCCATGCCTCTCTCCAGCTCTGGCCCTCCCCTCAGCAAAATCTGGTCAAGGAAACTATCCCCAAAATTGGCTTCTTCTCCTGGCTCTCCTCTAAAAATGCTTTCCTATCGGGAGAAAATCTGAAAAGAAGGGGCTTCTCCCTTCCCACTAGATGTGTGCTCTGTACCAAAGCTGTGGAATCCTCTTCCCATATTTTAATTCATTGCCCCTTCTCCCAAGCTATTTGGCATTGGTTCTGTCACTGTATGGGTGTGCTTTGGACTTTCCCCGAGTCCATCCAGGATACTCTCATCCAATGGTCCTCCCCTTTCTCCCATCCAGCCCTGACGCTGGCTTGGAGGCTTCTCCTCCCTCATGGCATCTGGGGTATCTGGAAGGAAAGGAACAGAAGGATCTTCAAAGAGCAGAGTTGGGATCCTGCTAGCGTGGCCAACCAGATCGCTCTGACCTTCCAGGAAAACATCAACACTCACTACTGGATCAAGTATCAACAAAAAATTCAACTATGTAATTCTAAGGAGTGGCATCTTCTATTGACTAATCTTCCTCGGGTAAGGCTTCTACTACGGATCGCTCTTCTGTGTGATGGCTTCCTCCCCCGGATGGAGAAAACTTAATACTGATGGAGCATCTAAAGGAAACCCTAGAAATTGAGGGGGAGCCATCCTTCAAAACTCTATTGGTCTCACTATCATTGCCTCTGTTGTCAACCTCAGCTTTGGTACCAACCATCATGTGGAAGCCCTGGCCATCCTCAAGGGCCTTGAGCTGGCTCTCAATTACGGCAATGATCCCCTCTAAGTTGAAAGTGACTCCCTCAATATCATCAAACTCCTGCAGTCGGCTGACACGGGGCAATGGTCTATACAAAATATTATTGCTGATATCCACATCTTACAAAGGAACTTTTAAGCAAATTCACTTTCAACACATCCTTCGGGAAGGAAACAAAGTGGCGGATTGCTTAGCTAATATTGGCGTCCACCTTGAAAATCAACAAATTTGGTCAGATGACTTACCGGCAGACCTCCTCCAAATTACCAAGAATGACCTCACTTCTTAGAGCTTCCAGTTGGATGGGTATTGCTGCCTTTGGTGTCAGCTATGTCATTATTAATCTTCCCAATGGTGGTGGTAATGATTCTTCCATTATTATGATTTGTCCATTGGCACAACAAAATTTTAAGAGGGAGGCGAGTCATATTTATGTGATCCTCTCACGCGTGGCGCTTCCCCATCTCATAAGTACTCGCGGGAGGGTGATAATGATGAGGCAGATGACTCCCATGCTTGGGAGGGATTTTTAAGGCCCTCCATAGTACTCTCCTTCGCACTCATTTTCAAAATCTCATTAGCATGGGTGGCCAGCTGAAACACATTGAACCTGCCTCCTGCAGCGTGGTGAAAGAGGATGATGAAGTCTGGAACATCCTGCTAGAGAATGGGATAACCACTTTTCTCGAAAGGATGGAGGGTCATTCGGCTCTGGTCTCCTATGCCGCCATGGCTTCCTGGTCATGGGGACATGTTAAAATCAGCAATACCTCCTTCATAATCTCCATGAATGCAATTACCGATGCTACTGGTCTCCTAGCTATAGGGGATGTTTACTTCAAATGCTCTCTCCACTCGGAAATGTAGGACTTCATAGCTCGGGTGAGAAACCAGTCAAGTATCTGTCGGGATATACCCATGACTCTCTACCTCCTCCATGGGAAAGAATTGCTGAAGTGATCATGCGCTACTTCACCATCGATGGCCGCTACCACCTGGTCTATGGCCCCCATTTCTTTATCCTTTCACACCTGCGCTGGGATAAGAAGATAAATTTGGCTGCTTTTCTCTTCCAATCTTTGGAGCATTTTGTCCATCTTGCTCGTGATGGGGAGGGAGCTATTCTTCATCAGGGCCTTCTTGTATCTTCTTTTTAAATCTGCTGCCTCGCATGCCAAAATTTCTCATTTTCCCCCTAAGTCTGGGCACCACCGTCGCACCCCCACATCCTCTCCCCATCCCTCCTCACCTTCCCGCCCCTCCTCTAGCCGCCATCATCGCCTTCACATCTCTTCCGATTTTGATTCGGATGTGGCCATCCCTGGGCTCCCGTGCAACCCCCTCTATTCCCCCTCCCCTAGCCCCCTCATCCCCTCAACCTTCCGTGCCTTTTTTTTTTTTGAAAGACGCTGGTCCTGGCGGTCTCCCTATTTCCAGCCCCGGCTCCCCCTTGCTGACGACCCTCCGGGACTTGCTAAGTTGTATCTAGATTCCCCGGATTCAGAGAAATTGGAAATGAATGAGGATCTGCTTGTTGAGGACCCCATCATCCAGAAAGTTGGTGATAGTTCAGATTCCACTGACAAAGCATTCCCCATGCTCACTCCTTGAGCACACCTCCTAAGCCTAAAGCTTCATCTGCTGAGACTGCAGCTGCTGACTCTTTGAGGGATGATCACAGGGTCGATCTGATTTCTTCTATTTTGAACAAGCTCCAACGTGCCTTCACCACTCTGAAGGCCTGGGAATCCTTCACTGACACCACTAGGACTGCTATTGCCAAAGACTGTTCCGAACTCCTAGCTCTCGCATGATCAGCTCACTGAAGACTTGGGTTCCCTAGGGCTAAGAATGTTGTTACTGAGCTGAAAAAGCTCATCTGATGTATTTCTTTCCCTTGTTGGCTTTCCTCTCAGCCCTTTTTTGGAATCTTCTTGGGTATTATCATTATGTAATTTTCATCGCTTATATCTAGCCTTTTGGAATTTTTTTGTAAAAGGTTGTGGGACCTTCTAAAACCCTCTTTTTACCCTATATTCCAAAAAAACATCACACCAAATCTCATCAAAGTTGTAACTATTCCCAATAGAAAAAATATTAAACATCTCTTATCAATAAGTAACTTCATTATCCTTCTTAAACCATGCAATACGATAAGGGTTAGGATTCTTCTCATAATGAAGACCCAATTGATCAACCATCTCATTTGAAACCATGTTATCAAAATTACCACCATCAATAATAACATTACATACCTTTCCTCTTGAAGTGCATCTTGTTTTGAAAATATTTGTACGCAACCATGAATCCCCCTTGATTCCCTTTCTCGGAGCAATCATCGTACTCTTGATCATCAAATTTTCTCCAATATCTGGTGGAATTTATAGATCGTGTTCATCTTCTACTTGTTCACCTTCTACAAGATTTACTCTTGAGTATCTCCTTGCCTTTGATCACATGTATAAGAATGTTGCATTCAAAAGCTTGATGCCCCTTTTCACCACATTTGTAATAAACAAATGGTCTTCATGGAGCCTCCCATCCTCTATCGCCAGCGTATCCTATGCCCCTAGAAAATCCTCTGCCTCTTTGTTGATTATGGAAATCTTGTCTCATATCTTCTTGCTTTTCAATCCACGAGATGATTATCCCCTACCTTGGTTGAAACAAGCTCATACTCGAAAGAAAGATGAGGCCCCCTATTCATTCATGTGATCTCCTAAAACTTTGATGATTTTATTTTCCTTGGCCTTTAAGGCTAATTGATAGGCATCCTCCATACTCTTAATCCTATGCATAATTATCTCATTTTGAATAGAAAATTTTAATCCATTTACATACCTTGCATCCATTTGTTCCTTATTTTCTTCATGCTCTACATGAATGGACAAATTGTAGAACTTATGTGTATTCTTTCACTATATGTAAGTTCTGTTTGAGATTCTAAAATAAAGGGTTTGTGCATAATCCACAGGGAGAAATTTATCTTTCAGCTTCTTCTCCATCTTACTCCACGTCCTAATTCTTTCTTTCCCCTTTCTTGACCACTCTTTTTGTAGGTGATCCCACCATAACATAGCATGACCTTTTAATTTTATGCATGCAAATTTTACCTTCTTTTCTTTTGACATAGCCTTCCACTCAAAAAAATTCCCCATGCTATTCAACTAGTCTATCATCTCCTCTGGTTTTAGACTACCACCATACTCTGAAACATCAACTCTTATCCCATCATTATTTCCTTCTAATGCTCTAAGCATCCTTTTCGCAAAACTAATGATGGCGCTTGCGTTTTCTCCTCTTCACAAACTTCTTTTTCATTTGTGTCATCTCCACCTTGATTTCCTCTCTACGGGTTATCATTGCAGCAAGTGCAATAAATTACCTCTGTAGATCTTAAATATTTCTATTCATATGGGAAATACTGCCTCCTCTTCCTCTTCCTCTTCCTACCATTTTTTTTAAAGACTCGAACCAACTCTGATACCAGATAATGTAGCCAAATTTTAAACAAACTTGATATACTACAAATAATATGAACTCTAAAAGAAAATAGATCTCATTATTTGTTATAGAATAATCAATTAAAATGTTTCCTAAATAGGAAAAAAACTCCCAACTCGAGTTTCCAAGCAAACCCTAACTAACTTTGACTAAATCTACTCTAGGTGGCTGAATTTACTATTTTTATTAGTTTACTACAACATGATATTCTTAGTAAGTTCACATGCTTATTCGTATGGGCACAAAAATTTCCACACATCTTCTACATTCCTAAAATATATGGATTGCCAACTTTCTAACTCATAATGCAACTAATAGACTAAAATTAACTAATGCCCAAAAATAGGAAAAACTCGAACTACAACTTAAATCCTAATTTTTGGCCTACTGATGGTGGATTTAGGCCCGAAAATGTGCTAAAATTTTCCCAAAACAATAGGACTAGTTTTAGGTGTGTTTCATCTCATGAAACATGTGGTTTCAAAAAAACACAGACTCAAATGGACACCCGTAGCTCAAGTTATGACCTTGTCAAGTTCCTGCTAATTTTGGCGCATCATTCTCCCATGCTTGAAAAAAATGCAGCTCCTGCAAGTTGTCTTCTTCAAACTACTTCCATTTATCTGCATCCAAATTCTTAATCTCCCACTATGTAACCCAAGTATTTTCCTCTTGTTCTAGTCCTTTCCAATGTACCAAATATTTGTTGTATTTCCCATGTCCCGTGTCCATTATTTTCTTATCTAGAATCGATCCACTTCTTCTTTCTTCTTCACCAAAACATGTTGCCTCCAATATAATAATTCATTAATAACATCCCCTTTGCATCATCCCCATGAAAATAATACAAATATGAAACATTAAACATTAGAGAAATATCAAAATTCCCTAGAAATTCTACCTCATAAGCATTATCATTTATTTTTTCATGATTTTACAAGGACCAATCTTCTTGTACTTCAGCTTGTTATAGGTTCCTTTTGGAAACCTTTACTTCTACAAATATACCATAACTAACTCACCAACTATAAATAAACATATGCTATTTCCTTATACTTATCATTACTATTCTCTGCAGCCTTCTTCCACACTTCTTCCTACAATTATTGGATATGTTCGGCAAATGCTTCCGCATCAAAATCGACTTTTGTCATCAACTGGTAGTTGTACCAAATATAACACCCCATTTGGATTACTACCATACACAATTGAAAATGGAGACTTTCCTGTGGATATATTTATGGAATTATTATATGAAAACTCAGCTTGTGGAAATGCTAAGTCCCATTGTTTCAGCTTTTCCCAATGATGCACCTTAACAGGTTTCCCAAACTTCGATTGACCACCTCTATTTTCACATCATTCTGAGGATGATAGGCACTTCTGAAATGTAGTTGAGTTCCCAATTTATTCCATAAATTCCTCTAGAAGTGACTTAAGAACCTTGTGTCCCTATATGAAGTAATGGTTTTTGGAACACCATGCAAATGAACAATTTATCTAAAAAAAAATGCTACATCATCTGTCACATCACTTGTTTTCTTATAGGAAATAAAATGAACCATATTAGAAAACCTATAAACAACCACAAAAATTGAGTCATTACCTCGTTGTGTTTTTGGTAATCCCAAAAATAAATCCATACTTAGATCTGTCCATGACCATTTAGGAACAGGCAATGGCATATATAACCTTGTATTATGTGCATGGCCTTTCGAGACTTGAAAAATTTGACACCTCTCCACATATCTTACCACATCTCTTTTTAGCTTTGGCCAATAGTATTTCTCTACTACCAAGGCTATCGTCTTATCTTTACCAAAATGCCCAGCCAATCCTCCGCTATGCAACTCTTTCACTATATTCTCTCTCATAGATCCAACTGGAATACATAGTTGGCATCCCTTGAATAGGTAGCCATCATGTAAATTGTAGTCATCCTAGACATCTCCTGCATTATCTGACAATGGATGAATTAACCTTTCAACAATATCCTTGAAATTAGAATTAGAATAATACAAACCCTTTATTGCTTCAAAACACACCACCTCATTTTCCATAGTGGTAAACAAAGTCACACACCTACTTAATGCATCAACTTGATCTGTTTTCTTGATTTATGTTTTAGAGAAAAAGTATAACCCTGCAAAAATGATACCCACTTTACATTCCTACTATTTAAATTCTTTTGTGTATTCACATACTTAGGGTTATGTGGTTATAAATAAATAACTCCTTAGGCACTAAGTAATGCCTCCAATGCCTTAATGCTTGTACAATTGCATAAAATTCAACATCATAAGTAGAGTGGTTCTTTCTTACCTCATTCAGTTCTCACTAAAGAAAGATACCTTGTCTTTCCACCTTGACTTAGAACAACACCAATACCCACATGTGAGGCATCACAATCAACCTCAAACACTTTATCAAAATCTCGTAGTGCCAAAATGGGTGCCTCTGTCACCTTCTTCTTCAAGAATCGAAAACTATCCTCATTTGCCTTTGTCCACAAAAACTCCCTTCCTTTTGTTCAATCTGTTATAGGTGCTAGGATACTGCTAATTTTTTTAATAATTTTTTTGTAAAATGTTGCTAGACCATGAAAGCTTCTTACCTCTGTTATACTTTGTGGAGTAGGCCATTTAATAATTTCCTTTATCTTTTCGAGTCCATTTGTACCCCATCTCGTTGAAATAATAAAGCCCAAGAATACAATATCTCTTGCATAAATGAGCACTTCTTCATAATTGCATAGAGTTTCTCATTCCTTAACACTTCAAATATCACCCTTAGATGCCTCAAATGTTTTTTTAGTTTTACTAAAGATCAATATATCATCAAAATAAACCACAACAAACTTACCATTATACTCTACAACACACAGTTGTTCATCGGTCTCATAAAAGTAGTAGGTGCATTGGATAACCCGAATGGCATCACAAACCACTCACATAATCCATTTCCTATCTTGAATGTTATTTTCCACTCATCTCCTTGTCGATCGAATCTAATGGTAACCACTTCAAAGATCAATCTAGTGAAATACTTAGATCCAACAAGCACATCCATCATATTATCAAGGCGAGGTATTGGGAACCTATACTTGATTGTAATTTTATTGATTGCTCTGCTTTCGTGCACATTCTCCATGTTCCATCCTTCTTTAGTGTTAATAAAGATGAGGTTACACACGAGACTCATGCTCTCCCTTACGACCCCCTTTCTCACGAGCTCTACCACTTGCCTATTCAACTCTGCATGTAATGTCGGGCTCATCTTATAAGCCATTTGATTTAGGAGTGAAGACCCCTGGAATCAAATCAATATGGTGTTGAATATCTTTTTTTTGAAGTAATCCATCTAGTAGCTCATAGGAATGACATCAAAAAATTCTTCTATTAATTCTCATTGTTTCTTTTGGTATTTGTGCACTTGTAGGTTCATCCTTATTTGTGACTAGTGTATAATAAAAATCATTTGCCTTTGCCTCCTTTAAAATTCCTTTGTAGAAAGCATATTTTCAGCCTTCTCCTCTTCCTTAAGAGGTAGAAAAACTATTTTTAGGCCATCCTTCTAGAAATTATAAGTATTCTTTCCCCGTCATGAATAACTTTTCTATCAAATTGCCATGGTCTTCTAAGCAGCATATGACATGCATCCATAGGAATAACATCACACCAAATCTCATTCTTATAATTGTTCCCAATAGAAAAACTTATTAAACATCTCTTATCAATAATAACTTCATTACCCTTCTTAAACCATGCAATACGGTAAGGGTTAGGATTCTTCTCACAATGAAGACCCAATTTATCGACCATCTCATTTGAAACCATGTTATCACAACTACCAACATCAATAATAACATTACATACCTTTCCTCCTGAAGTGCATCTTGTTTTGAAAATATTTTGTACGCTATATCCCCTTGATTCCCTTTCTTGGAGAAATCATCATCCTCTTAATCATCAAATTTTCTCCAACATCCGGTGGAATTTCTAGGTCGTGTTCATATTTTACTTTTTCAGCTTCAACAATATTTAGTCTTGGAGCATCTCTCTTGCCTCTTCTCATGTGTATAAGAATGGTGGATTTCAAAAGCCCCCCGCCCCTCTTCACCACATCTGTACAAACTAATGGTCTTTGTGGAGCCTCCCATCCTATATCGCCAACATATCCTCTGCCCTTAAAAATCTCTCCCTCTTTGTTGATTATGGAAATCTTGTCTCATATCTTCTTTCTTTTCTAATCCACGAGATGATTCTCCCCTACCTTGGTTGAAACTAGATCATCCCCAAAAGGAAGATGATCCCCCTATTCATTCCATGTGATTTCCTAAAACTTTGATGATTTTGTTTTTCCTCGGCCTTTAAGGCTAATTGATAGGCATCCTCCATGATCTTAATCCTATGCATACTTATCTCATCTTGAATAGAAAATTTTAATCCATTTACATACCTTGCAGCCATTTGTTCCTCAGTTTCTTCATGCTCTACATGAATGGACAACTTGTAGAAATCATATGTGTATTCTTGCACTGTTTGTAAGTTCTGTCTGAGATTCTGAAACCTCATGTAAAGGTTTTGTGCATAATCCACAGGGAGAAATTTATCTTTCATCTTCTTCTCCATCTTACTCCATGTCCTAATTCTTTCTTTCCCCTTTCTTGACTACTCTTTCTATAGGTGATCCCACCATAACATAACATGACATTTCAATTTTGTGCATGCAAATTTTACCTTCTTTTCTCATGACATAGCCTTCCACTCAAAAGCTTTCCCCATGCTAGTCAACCAATCTATGAGCTTCTCTGGTTTTAGACTACCGCCATGCTCTGAAACATCAAATATTATCCCATCATTCTTTCCTTCTAATGCTCGAAGCATCCTTTCTTCAAAAGCTAATGGTGGCACTTGTGTTTCCTCCTCTTCACAAACTTCTTCTTCATATGTGTCATCTCCACCTTGATTTCCTCTCTGGGTTATCATTGCAGCAAGCACAAAAACTTTCCTCTATAGATCTTGCATATTTATATTCATCTGGGTAATACCGCCTCCCCTTCCTCTTCCTCTTCCTGCCATTTTTAAAAAAGACTGAACCAACTTTGATACCAGATAATGTAGCCAAATTATAAACAAACTTGATATATTACAAATAATATGAACTCTAAAAGAAAATAGATCTCCTTCTTCATTATTGAATAATCAATTACAATGTTTCCTAAATAGGAAAACAATTCCCAACTCAAGTTGCCAAGAAAACCCTAACTAACTTTGACTAAATCTACTCTAGGTGATGAAATTTACTATTTTTAGCAGTTTACTAGAATCTGCTATTCTTAGTAAGTTCACATGCTTATTCATATGGGCACAAAAATTTCCATGCATCTTCTACATTCCTAAATTAGAGGAATTACCAACTTTCTAACTCACAATGCAACTAATAGACTAAAATTAACTAATGCCCAAAAATAGGAAAAAATCAAACTACAACTTAAATCCTAATTTTCTGCCTCAAGATGGCGGATTTAGGGCCCGAAATCATGCCAAAACTTTCCCCAAACTTTAAGGATGGTTTCCGGTGTGTTCTTTTCATCGAAACATGTGGTTTAAAAAAAATGGACTCAAATAGACACCCACAGCTCAAGTTATGTCCTTGTCAAGTTCTTGCTAATTTTGGCGCATCACTTGCATTCAGCGCTCCACAACTTTAACAATCTCCCACTTGGAGACTGATTGATGCAACCCACTATTACAACTCATCCTCAGACTCTTCTTTGACTTGTTTATCTTCTTCAAGATCAATCTTGAAGACCTACCAAAGTCGTACAACCTTCGAACTTCTTTTTTTTCACCGCCTTTGTCAACATATCAACAAGATTTTGACTTGTATGCATTTTCTCCAACTACAGTTGTCCATCCTCCAAAACTGATCTAATGAAGTGATACCTGAGTTATATATGTTTGGTTATCAAATAGAATATTGATTTCTTTGCAAGATGAATTATACTCTGGCTATCATTGAATATAAACTTGTAATCCTCCTGCTTCTTTCCCAATTCTTCCATGAACTGCATCCATATCATCTCCTTTCTTACTTCTGTAGCAGCAACATACTCTACCTATGTAGTAGAAAAGGAAAAAATATTCTACGTAGTTTAGAAATCAAACTAAACATGTGTTGGCAATAGTGAATACATAACCTGTGTTGCTCCTCCTACCATCCAAATCTCTAACCATGTTTACATCTACATATCCATATAAGGAAATCTCTAACCCTCCATTACACAATTATCTTCTACTGGTCCCTCTCAAGTATCTAAGAATCCATTGGACTATATTCCAATGCCCCTTTCTGGATTACTCATGTATGTGTCTTTGACAACTCCCACTCGCATGGGAAATGTCTAGTCTTGTGCATACCATATGATACATCAAACTTCCAACTACTAAATCATATGGAACTCTAGACATATATTCAATCTCTTAATGTGTTTTAGGAAAATGTTTATTTAACTTGAAGTGTCATGCCAACGATGTACTCAATGGTTTTATATGCATCCTAAACCTATCCAACACTCATAGTCTTCTTCATAAAAATTCAATTATACTCTTTATGTCTTTATTGATTCTCATGCCAAGAATTTTCTTTGTTGCACCTAAATCCTTCATGGAAAATGTATTGGCTAATTATCTCTTTAGCTCATTTATATCCTCCATGTGTTGACCCTACCACAAGCATGTCATCCACATACAACAACAAGATAATATATGTTCCATTATCTAGTATTTTAAAATAAACACAATGATCGAAGGAAATTTAGAGTAACCTTGTTCTATCATAAACATTTCAAATCTCAAATACCACTATCTTGGAGCTTGTTTAAGGCCATACAAACTCTTCTTTAATCTACACTCTAATTTCTCCTTTCCCTGACTTCATATCCCTATGGTTGCTCCATATAAATTCTTCCTCCAAATCACCATGAATAAAAGTAGTTTTTTACATCTAATTGTTCAAGATGCAATCTTCCACAACTACCAAACTTAAAATAGTTCTAATGGAATTCATTTTAACAACATGATAGAAAATTTCATCAAATTCTATACCTTTTTCCTGTGTATATCCCTTCACAACAAGTCTTGTCTTGTACCTCTTTTTGCCACCTTATTCTTCCTTCAACCTATAAAGTCACATGTTCTGCAATGATCTATTTCCTACAACTGAACTAAATCCCAAGTTTGGTTGTGTTCCAAGGAGTCCATCTCCTCATCCATGCCATGCTCCCAATTTTTATGTGTTTATACATGTATTGCTTCTTCAAAAAAATTTGATTCTCCACCATCCGTCAATAAACAATAGTAAAGCTCATATGAAAATAATCTTGCAAGAGGTCTACTTACCCTAGTAGAATGTCTCACAAGACTTTTTGGAGTTTGAGGCTCTTATTGTTCTTGTTGATTTTGATCTACAAAATCAACATCGACTATGCCTACATTGATGCCAACTTGTTGATTTTCTAGCCCTTTGAGAACTTCTCTATCTTTTATCTCATCAAGTGCTACATACTCAGACTTTTATATCTTCTTATCTTGTAGTTGTTCCATATACATAACCCTTTCATTGAAAATAAAATCCCTACTCCTAATTATTTTCTTCTCTCCAAACTCCACAACGGAATCCAAAATCATTAGTGTCATACCCAATGAAAGTACATTTCTTTGACTTAGCTTTTAGCTTGGTCCTATTCTCTTTATCAATGTGTACAAATGCTTCACAACCAATTTTTTTAGAAAATAATAGTTTACCTTCTTACCGGTCCAAGCCTCCTCTGGTACTCCACCTTCCAAAGCACTTGAAGGTCCTCTATTTATCAAGTAAACAACAATATCTACATCATTTTCCCATTAATGTAAGGGAAATCCAAGCATGTAATCTCATACTCCTTGCACACTCCATGATAGTCATATTCATCCTTTCTGACACACCATTCTATTGTGGTGTTATTAGAACCGTATTCACCCTATGGATTCCATTATGTGAGAAATATTTATTAAATTCATTGCTGTAATACTCTCCACCATTATCTGATATGAGACACTTCAAATTCAAACATGTTTCATTCTCAACTAGATCTTTCCACTTCTTGAAAGTATTAAATACATCAGATTTCTTAATTATATAGTAAACCCAAACCTTCCTAGGAGTATCATCAATAAAGGTAACATAATATCGTGAACCACCAAGAGAAGATACCTAAGCCAACCCCCACACATATGTATGAACAAGATCTGACTTGTGCTCCTTCTTGGTTGATCCAACCTTGGGAAATATCACATGATTTTTTTCCCATACACATAATGCTCACAAAAGTCTAGGTATATGTTTTCTAAATCTGTTAAATTTCCCTGTGAATGTAAAATCTTCATCCACTTCTCACTCATATGGAAAATTTTGTGATGTCATAGAGTTGTGTCTATACATGTAGTAGCTAAAATAGAAGAGGGATTAGTACTAACAGTGGATAAATACAAAGTACCCACTTTCTTACCTCTTGTAACCACAAGAGCACCCTTGGTAACTTTCTAAGAGTATGATGTAAATATAACCATACAACCCTCATCTCTTAATTGCCCAACAGAAATTAGATTCCTCCTCAGGCTAGGAACATGCCTAACATTCTTGAACACTAAAGTGTTACCATTCTACAATTTAATTTGAACACTGAATTTTCCAACAATGTTACATGGGTCATCATCACCAAGATATACCTGCCCAAAATTCACTTGAACATAATCTTGAAAATACTGTCTATGAGGAGTTGCATGAAATGAAGCACCAAAATATTAAACCTAAGATTCTGATTTACTATCTAAAGAAAGAATAAGAGCATCTTGTAACACATCACTTGCTACGTTTTCCTCTTTTCTCCCTTCTTGTTGATCTTTCCATGATATTAAAGACCAACAATCTTTCTTTGCATGTCCTACTTTTCCACAATTCCAACATACCATCATGCTTATGGATTTAGATATGTCCTTATTAAACCTTCCACGATGTTATTGACTCTTTTTTTTTTACTTTTGTCTTCCCCATTCTCTACACTCAAAGCATTACCAGATGAATCACATGTGATATTTCTTCTTATCTCTTCACTAAGAATCACACCAATAATATCATCAAACTTTAGAGTGTTTGAAACATAAATAGAATTAGTCACAACCATAACCAAAGTATTCCAACTTTCAAGTTATGAGTAAAAATCAAAATATCCCTAACTTCATCATCAAAACTTACTCCTACAAAGATTAATTGATTAGTAACCATATTGAATTCATTCAAATGATCATTTACTAAATCACCTTCTGACATCTTCATATTAAAAAAAAAAATCATGAGAAATACCTTACTAGAGGCCGAGGGTTTTTCATACAATTTACCCAATTTTTCCATTAGATCTACCATTGTCTTTTCCTTAGAAATATTGAAATCTACCATTGTTGCTAGACACAACCGTATGGTTCCTAGTGCCTTCCGATCAAGAACATCCCATTCTTCATCTTTCATAGCTGATGGATTCAAAGCTTTCCCTTTCAATGGTAGATAAAGATCCTTTTGATATAGTTAGTTCTCCACTTGCATCTTCTATAGCTGAAAGTTCTAGCCATTAAACTTCTCATCCCGAACTTGTTATATTTCGCCATTGCTCCATCAAACAAAAAAACCATCATGTGAGTTTGTTCTACCAAAACAAAATCCTGCTCTGATACCAGTTGTTAGGATCGAAACACAGATGAGAAATAAAACAAAATTAAAAAAAAATAAAAGAAGCATGCAATCACAAGATAAACCCAAGATTTAACATGGTTCACCCAATTTTGGCTACATCCACCAGAAACAAGCCAAAATTATCCTTTATTTAGTCCTAAGGAATACAATATAATTCTCTTTCTTTTTCATACTCTAAAGAGTAAATCCATGCACATATATATAACTTGTGCACCTCTTTGTAAAAGTTTGCTTCAACCAAAAGTAACCTAAATATAACATGCTTATAAATAAGACATGCATATAAATAAGATAAACATAAAAATAGCAACTCCCGTCGATTAATAAGATTAATAAGAAAATGCTATTTTTATCCATGGCCATGCATTCCTCCCAAAATCAAGGTAAAAGCAAACTACCACTTTAACTTGCATTCACACTCCACAAATTTAACAAAAATAATATCGAAAGACCAATCTTAACATGGAGTTGGGAAAATGAAATAAGTGAACAATTTTTTTGTGTATGAAAAAATGTCTAAACAAAAAGATATCATTTTAAATTTGAAAGTAAATGAAACTGAAATTTTATATGCCCATACAATGCTTTTTAAAAAAAAATCCTGATAAGATGTTATGCATTACAATAAGGCCTTTCAATTATTTTAAAATCTATTTTTAAAATGGTAATGAGAATCAGATTGACGTGTCATGTTGACAAGTGTGCTTACTTATAAAAAAATGACGATTCTTTAATAGAGACTTGTTTTTAAACAATTGGATCTTATGTTAGTTATTTTATAATATAATATAGTATATGCAAACTTTATCTCTTTCACAACACCATCAAACCGTTAATATTTTTAGATCTAAAGAATATTTAGAAAAAGTATGTTGTTACAATTACAGAGTAAGCATGCCAGCGGGCCAACTAGCGCTTGAACACTTGGGGTTATCCAATTTTCTACATCTTCCTAAGGAAACTCTCTCATATTTTATACGTTGTACAACTTGTTGTATCTAACAAACAGTGATGCCAAGATAATTCCTCGACTATATGGAACACCATAGTGAAAATATATAGATAAAATGAGTTTGTTAAAAATGCATTCAGAATATTTTATCGTGGGTTTAAAGCCAAAATTGAAAAATTGTACTAGTATCCTCTCGTGCCATGCCAAAATTAGGAGCTTTTAGAACATGGTAGTTTTCAAAAGACCAAGCTCTGTTAAATCTTTATGTCATCTCGAAGGTGCTTCATATTCACTCTAGTTATCATCATTGCATTTCCAACCATCATCCCTACTATTGGGATAATATAACTCGGGGTGAAAGGATTTTTTTAATAAACTCATACACATTATAAATGATGTGCCTGTAAAAATGGATGCCCCTGCAACATATGACCCATGTCTCACATGTTTTTCTCGTTGGCCTACAATGTAAGAAGCAATGCTGACCTATAATGGAAGATTTCATTAAATATCGAGATATGTTAACTATAGAAGAGATCCTGAACATAAAATTGAACATAAAAACCAATATTCACTGAAATGGAAAGAAAATTTGGAAAGTAGAATTGAAAAACACCCATCCAAAGGCTCAAATTCCACCATGAATTCTATGTAGTCCCCATAAACTGACAACATGATAATCACAGAAAAAAACATTTGTTGTACTAGTGTCTTCTAGACGTCCAACATAGTTTTCACATTTTCATAAGTTATAATATTCATTCCTTGGACACCATGTAAATTTGTAGTGAAAGCACCAAGAAAGGTTATTGTGTTGAATATAGCATTTCAAGGGCAGGTTTCCACATCTTTTCTTTCTCATATAGTAAATTTCCCCAAAAGAAGTAGCCCCTATAAAAACCATTGAGAGAAAAATGCAAAATCATCTCTACTACCATCTAGCATCTAGGTTTAGAACATTGAATCTTTATAAAAAATATAGAATCCAACTACTTTCAAATGAAAATCAATAGAAAACAAAGAGATACACACCTGGTTGACTGAGAAAACTCTCTGTAATAGGAAATGTCCCACCATTCTTTTAAAATGCCCACTACAATATAAGCACAAGAATTAAAGAACCTGTTATAATAATTAAAGTTTAACCATGCATGTGAGAAGACTGGACACATCAAAATTTCTAATCATGTCAACAATCTTATTCGAAGTATCAAGTCTTACCTAACACTTGTTTCTAAATACTGGTCGAACAAATCTAGATCTTTCTAGTGCATCAAACATGATAACATGAGCTGGTCTTACATATTAAATGAGTTGGTCGACATATTAAATGTCACAAGCCAAGTAGTCACCTCTATATTTTTGCAGATCATAATTTATTTTAAGCCGTGCTCAATAGTTTTCAAATGAATTTTTATTTTTTTGAAACCATAGTTCGAGGATAAATTTATGTTTCCTCGAACTTAGCAAACAATAAAGGGACTAAGTCAATTGTCCAATGAAATACCGGATAAATATTAGTTTTTTCTTTATATATTATATATATATATATAATATATATATATATATAAAGACATTGAGATATGATTGGTCTTGGAAAATAAAATTAATAAAAGAGGTGGAGACAATAAACAAGATAATAAATACACCATTCATCTTTATTAGTTTTTGCCAAAGGCAGGATAATATACATTTCATATCATTCAATTCATAATTTTATTGTGACCCAATCATATACAAGAGTTTTTTTCCCATGTCAAGATCTCTAATGTATAAAATTTGAATTGACATATTCACATAAATATAATCTTACATAAATCAATTTATTGTTATTTTGATTGGTGAGAAAAGATGATTTGACTAATTTTTACCCTTATCGAGCTATAGGTTTTTATTTTTTTTAAATCAATTTTTTTTAGATAAGGTAAAAATGGTTTGGTTTTAATGGGACCAAAAAAACCCCACATATAAAGGGAGAAAGGATATAACAATGACACACAAATAGGGAGGCCTCTACCAGCCAAGGAAAAACATGAGAAGGCACAACAAAGAGATAAGCATTAGGATCCACCACCTGGGGTGGCGGCTATGGAGCACGTGCTACGACCTCTCAAAATTTGAATTCTTTGGTAGGACCTTAGTCTACCTGTCCCCGGATGGGCCCAAACCAAGGTCCACCAAAATACCACCTTCATTTGAAACACTTCAAAAGAATTCAGGGACACACCCACACCTCCACTGTCCAATCTACCTCCAAAAGGGGTGACCTTCTCCCCAAATTATAAAAATCTGTCAAAAGTGGCATCATCAGTTCTACCTCTTGATTCAAAAAAATCCTTGTTTTGAATACCTTCAACAACTCATTCACCTAACCTGTCATCCTCCATCCTTTCATTACACCTAACCCACTTACTAAAATATTTGTAGTATCTGCCCTAATAACATTTAATGTATTTTTGAATTTGTATTGAGCGTCTCTTCCAACATGCCAACTTGGCCGGAACGTTATCCATGTGTGGAGCCATGTAGGCTCGCATCCCCTCCACATCATCAAACCTCCGATGCTCAATTAAAGGCAATGCATGTGGCTCCTCAATAGAACAAACTACCATTTCACTGTCTTCCTCCTCCTCCATTTCTCCTCATCATCTTCTTCCTATGATCGCACCATGCCTACCGGGAAACCTGGGTTTACCATTAAATAGATCGAGCATAGGCCGAGAACACCTAGTGACCCTGACTACCTTTGAAACACCAATTTCTTTCGATGTCTTCACTTCAGGCACTACATCTTCTAGCTGGGCTACAGGGCACTCTAATATGGAGGACAAGGAGATGTAGGGGCAAGTCGATGCCTCATAACCTGTTCACCTACATTTCTCACAAATAACACATGATTATTCGATAATTATTTTTTGTTCAAACTTGTATTTTGAAGTTTTCTAGAAGATTCTGCTAGGTACTAGAGCACCAATAAGGACATTGATACACAACCTAGAAAAAATCAAACGTGAGTAGCAGGGTCCACTACAATGAGCACCACCATGGACCTAGCAATGTCAAGGAAGACATCTGGATCCCAAAATTCTAGAGGCAAGCCAACAAAGTGAATCCACATAGGGAGAGAAGGGAAATAACTTGTTTTCATCCCGGGGTGCCACCAGCAGATGATGAGAGACATATTTTTAAAAAACCACGGCCCTTCAATAAGTACCTTTTGCAGATCTTCATCCCTCTAGAAATAGAAAAGGAATCTATCCTCTCCCATCGCATGCACATCCATCCTGTAGGACCACTTCTACTTACACCATTCCAACGAAGTCAATATTTGGTCGCAAACCCCCAAATATTCCCACAAAAACACACTTGAAACTATCTCTTGCTCTATCCACGGGTCCTCTCGAGATCTCTAACTGTGGTTCTCCTTTCACCCAAGAAAGAATGATATTTAGGGCTCCCTAGCTTTACCTCCAAAAAAACGTGAGGCCTAGAATCTGGCCATCGCAGCAGGAGTTGGGCTTAGAGAGAGACGTGTAGACATTGGAAGTCCTCCTAGAAAAACCTCACCAACAAATTAAAAAATTGTAAATGGCCAAGTGGCTTGACATTTATTATTCTTTGTCAATCTATCAATTCATCTAGCTGATTTGTGATAGCTTTGCATTAAAATTAGTTATACTATGTACTTGATAAGACCTTAGACATTCATTCGTTTTCATTTGTGAATGACACTTACAAAATGCAAATAAGCATGCCACTTTTTCAATCTAGTTACTTATTATGCCGAAGGCGTATATACAATGAGGTGAAGATTTCTAAAACTAACAATTGTAAGAGATCAACGAACCAGATCATGTTCCCATACATGCATTGAAAATCGGAGGGTGAAAACACATCCACGTACGCATTCAGGGTGGAGACACGTTTCAGTGGTGACTATTGTATCCCTTGAGAAGGGTATTGCAAAGGTTACAATGCACATGGCATTGGTTCTCAGAAGTAAATCACTTGGTTCTCAGAAGTAAATCACTTTTTCTCACCGTCTTCTCCAATACTCTCTTCTTCTCCATTTTAAGCTTCAGATACCCTACTCTTGCAATTTCAAACCCTAACACCAAACCCACCTCTATTTTTGTTTCTTGTTTCTCCTCAATAGAAATCGATGGAAATAAGGATTCAGACCACAAATGTTTTTGAGGAAATTGGAAGCATCTACTGAATCATCTTCATTGGTGCCTTACGATGTGTTCATAAGCCATCGTGGTATTGACGTCAAACACACACTCGCCATGATAATCTATGGTTCCTTAAATTGCCTCAGACTCTGAGTTTTTCTGGATAAAGAAGAGATTTAATTTAATGATTTCATACCATTTCAAATACAACTTTCCATGCGTACTTCTTTCCTTCATATTTTCCCCCAATTATGCAGTCTCTGTGGTGTTTGGATGAGATCTCATTTATGCTCAGAACTGCCAAAAAAATTATTATTATCTTCTACAATGTTGAGCCCGCTGATATCAGAAGGGCGGCCAAAGGAATCTATGTCGGTGCATTTTCCGAACATGAAGACAAGGGCATATACAGTTCAGAAACGATCGAGCACTAGAAAATGGCGCTCCACGACATTTCATATGAGTAAGTATCAACTAGTTTGTTCCCTTTTGTTACAACATGGTATTTATATAATGGGATCTCTTCTTGCATAAATGAAAATAGAGTTGACAACAACAATTTTTGATCTTTTTAGATTCACATATATATTATATAATCTCCAAGTTTTGATTTTTTTCCCCTTTGCGCTCTCTTGAATTTTTTGATTATTCAAATTTTGTTTTTTCTAAATAAAATGTAAAGCTTAAGCTATTCCCTTTTAAGTGTACTTTTTCATGATATTGACTGTTTATAAATGTTTTTGTATACACCTATTTGCTTGACATTTTTGTTATGATTTTATCGTGGGTAGTGATGAAGGAAGGTTGTTGAAGAGCATTGTGAATTGTGTGTTGAAGAACATGAACAAAGTACCACTAGAGATGGCCAGACATCCAGTGGGTATTGATAAACTTGTTCATGACTTTGAAATAAGTGCACTTGAATCTTCTCAGAGTCTCCACGATGTAAACATTGGTGGGATTTTCAGTATGGGTGCATCTGGGAAGACAAAACTGGATAAGGAAATATGCAATAGAAAAGGTTCCTCTTTTGATAGATGCAATTTCATTTTTAATGTGCGAGAAGTGGTAGCTAAAAATATTTACATACCAAGAAAAAAACACTATTGCAGTAAGACCTTGGTTTCAAAGAGAGATTTATCATTTGATAATGTAGAAAAAGGAAAGAGAGCCCTAGCTAGCCATTTGAGATCTCTTTATGTGTTTATAATTTTGGATGATATAGATCCTCATGACCAAATGGATGCTCTCTTGCCAGGGATAGATGGTTTTGGATCAGGGAGTATAATTATTGGGACAAGTCGGGAATTTGACGTTCTCACATCATGGGGCATCTCCTCCATTTACAAAATGAAAGGATTAGGTATGGGTCATGTAAGTCAAATTTTATGTTGGCACACTTTTTGCAACCATTTCCACTAAATGGATTTGAAGATCTTGTTGAAAGGTTTGTAAATATTTGTGATGGATTATTGGGAGGACACATTTATAGAAAGGAAAAGGATTATTGGGAGTCTTAGTTAAATAAAATCTCAAGATTATTTCTCAAAGAATTTCAAGGGACAATACACATTATTTATGATGCCTTAGATGATGAAGCAAAAATATTCTTAGATATAGCTTGTTTTTTCATTGGAGAAGAAAAAATCGTTGAAAATCAAAGGGTGCAAATAGGTCAACGTATGCATTCATTATGGAGAAATGTTTCAGTGGTGACTTTCTTATACCTCGAGAAGAGTGCTGAAAAGGTTATAGTGCACATGGCACAACTTCTCAGAAGTAAAATCAATACAAACTAGACAACCTACTCAGGTGCTCATAAGAAAAATCAAAGGTTACACTTGAATGAAGCACATCGTAATCCTCAATATTCTTCTTCTTCTGCATACAACCAAGAAAATAACGGTAGGAAATAGTTTCCTCTAGAGACCATTGAACTCACTCTAGATACAAATATAAATACAAATACGTATACATATATAGATATAGATACATATACATGTACAAGTACATGTACATATATACATGTATAGGTATGGTACATGTACTGTATTGATATGTACAAGTACGAGTATGGGTATGTGTACATATATTAGTATGGGTACATGTACGGGTACAAGTATGGGTACAAATACGAGTATGGGTATGGGTATAGATACAGATATAGATATAGATACATATACATATACATATACAGATATAGATATAGATATAGATATAGATATAGATATAGATATTGATACATATACGGTACATGTATGGTATGTATGTACATGTATATGTACATGTGTACGGGTACATGTATATGTATATGTACATGAGTACATAGTACATGTATAGGTACGTGTATGGGTATGGGTGTAGGTACGGTATATGGGGTACAAGTACATGTGCAGGGTATAGATACAAATATAGATATAGATACGAGATACATATTAATCAATTCATATATAGTAAAATGAGGAGATATTAGGGTTATAAATTTATCTTCATTTGTCCGCTTTAACCCATAATGGTGCTGATTTTAGGATGGCTATTAGTGAGAGCTCCATTTAGCATAGTTCCTTGTAACATTCTCTCGCAACCCATTTTTCATATGTCCTCCACCGCTCACCTCTCCCTTCTTGACCATTTTTAAGGATTTTCCTAACAATATGATTCTTTTTATAATATGTTTTTTATATTGTCTTTATATATTATTTTAGTTTTAATTTGATTTAATTTAATTTAATTTGTATGATTTTAAAAGAAATTGATTATTTTTATATCTTAATATTAAGAAATTAAGAGTTTTGTATTTAATTTAAATATATTAGACTATACTGAGATGAATATAATTTTTAAATTTATTTAAGCTATATAACTTTTATCCATACAAATTCATCAATGGACAAAATATTACTTGAAAACTTCATATACTTTCAATTTGATAAATTCTCAATATTTTAAAAATGTTTGAGAAAGTGTATCATTGTGTATAACCATTAGATAGTTTTTTTTTATAGTTCACCTAATTAATCTTTTAGCACTCAAAATAGAACCTATATGAAACACACTAAACATTAATATATGGATTTAAATTTAGGTGGTAAATTGACTATTAAGATAGTTTTCATGCACCCCTTTGCGACCCTTTTGCAAGGATTTTCTTAATTTGCTTCTTTCGGGAAATCGCTATCCACTTCTATTTTGAATTGTAATAGTAATTACTAACATTGTTAACCTAGTTTTTACGATCGCTAGATCTCATGGCCTCCCAAAAAATGATTTAAAATCTATAATCTGATGTGAAAAATAGATTTTGATTTGTAGCTCCAATTTATTGCTTGTTTTTGGTAGAGAATATGAAAGCGAGTAGGCATCTGAGTATAATATTGGAAGTGGATGGGTGTAGGTGTGAGTGAGTGATGAAATATGAAAGCAAACATCAAGGTAGTGCCACCAAATTCTCTGGATGCTTTTTAAGAACTATTTGTTTATCCATAGGAGGCAACGGGCATCTACATGTGTCTGTCTACTATTTCTCAAACCCACACATCCATTCTCCTGTTGTAACAAGAGATCCTAGTTTCTTTCTTGACTCATCCCTTCGTGCTCTGTGCTTCTTAGAGGTTCCTCCACCTGAGATGCAAACCACCTCGCTATTCCAATTTCAATCAACCTCTTCTCTTGTATGTTCAATTTTTGTAACCTTCTATGACCTTGATGATCGAAGGAGGACATGGTGTGCATAGAGAAAAAATCCCTCTCTTTTCAATGCATCAACCATTGATAAACCTAAAAAACATTTACAAATACAAGTATCAGTAAACATTCACGCATCAACAAAAAGAGATGTCACGGTGTTGTAACTTATCCTCCCTCAATATTATTCTTTTTTTCCCTACTCATAAGTTTATTTCCATTAAGTTTAACTCCTTCAACACATCCCCTTTGATGTTTCCATCACACATTCCACATGCGATTGCTAGTTGATAGCCCGCATTAAAACTGATTAAACATTGTGCTTGATAAGACCTTAGACATTCATTTGTTTTCATTTGTGAATGAAACTTGCAAAAAGTAGAGAAGCACACCACTTTTTCAATCTAGTTACTTATTAAATAGTGATTATAGAGTGGACTTGTTTAAGGTTATCTTTTCATACAACTCTACTTGAGCACTTGCTCACACATGTGTGATTTTTTTTTTATATCCACCAATCACTCTATTAATCCTGTGCAACCAGTCAAACTATGGAGTATTATGGTCAGTGTACAGTAAGGAACAAGCTCACTGAACTAAGAAATCATCTACTCTGATATCTGTCAGTTTTGTGATTCTCAATGCTTACCATGTGTAACATTCCCATTTTAAAGCTTTAGAAACAAGGGAAATTTTTTTCTTTTTTTTGAATATCATTATTTGTTCTAAATTATCATAATTTAGAACACACATTTCAAGTTTTCAAATAATGTTCTCTGTTCTAAATGATCATAATTTAGAACACACATTCCATGCTAATCAATCTCATAACAGATAACCATATGCAGCTGTAATGACTCGGTGAACTACCAATCTCTCATTTCATGACTTAGAGTTTCATCGATCTCTCATGTTAATTCAATGTATCGTATACTAAGTATACTTGGTTCTCTTACCCTTTTCTAGGTATTTGAAGTGTTCCATTTAAGAGGCTTATCTAAATATTTGTTACCAATATCCATCTAAAATCTTCTTCTTAGACTAGGTGACATAGGACAACGCAACCAGTAGCTTGCGATACTTTGGCCAAAGATTTTCACATGCTGTGCATGTTCATATTCCTAGATGACATAATCATCAATAGAAAACATCCTTCACCCCACTTCATCTATTATCTAGAATGGTCTTCACTAACTCCTGTCAGTCCGCTTGTCTAAGGTTTGACCTTAACCCATGTTAGCAACATGGATTGGTATAAAGATTCACTCACAATGTCTAAGGGTACATAGACATACTCAATCGACCAAGATGATTACGTGTGTCTAGTTACCTTTAGTCACCATGAGTCACATCCTATACAAAAGCATGCTCCTAACCTGACTTAGGATGTAACCAAGTCAAGTCTGAATCCATGTAAACCTAGATGATCCAATTCGGAAGGGTGTAGTGACATGTCAGCTGCAACAATTTTCCATTATGAAGACCCTAGTCTTCATGATGTCACAGTATTGCAGTTGGCGTGTACCAAAATCGTACGGAATCACCTCATCTAGAGGTACATATCCAGCTAAGAAGTTAAATGCTTTCTTATCTTCTTAATTTAAGATTTAATTTCAGTGACCCTAGCTGATTTCTTAACTTCTTTGATCATTACGATTCTTTAGCCATAAATGACTTATAATTGTCATGTAGATTAACCTATAACCAATCCCTCTTCTTGAAGGTTTATATTTCATTTGGTATCTTATTATAAGATTCAGACTTATAACAAGATCAACATACCAATAATAGGTTTATCTTAATTAGCTTAACCAAGTTTAAGCATGTTTGAGTTTAGAATTCCATTTCCTCACTAATAGACTTCATTAAGATGAAGTATATTTATTACGTATATATTTATTTCATTTTGGTTACCCTATTTTCGCTTTTGATTTATCAAGAGGAAGTATATATTCTCTTCCTTCGTAACCTCGTTGACTATGGTTCTCAAAAGGTATTAAAGAATGCTTGTCCCCTTAGAATGGTTGTCTTTCCTTTAACTTACATTCATTAGGGTTCATAGCTGCCATTTACTTTATATAAGAATCATAAGTAAATTACTCTTTTATTTATGTCATCTAATAAACCATAATGACCTAGTTGAGTTTTCATCTATGCATGCCAACTTAGAAGTTGCATTTAATAAAAGAATAGAGTATCAATTCCCTTTTTATCTATTTCATTTGGGTTTATATTAATTGATTCAAAATAGATAGGTTTATGAGAGAATAATGAAAAATTTACAAATTTCCTTTACAGTAAACCCAAAGTGAATGATACATCAAATACAAATAACACTAATCCTTTTTCCCATTCCTCAAAGTAAAATATACATTTTACAAGTCTAAACATTTTAGACTTCACTCATGCCAATCAACATTTGTAAACTAAAACAAGAATATAAATTTTCCCTTTTTCAATTACATTTCAATAAGAATAATAATTAATCATAAATATCTAGCCTTTAGGTAAACATAAAAAGCATCATAAAAGAACATGTCTTCTTTTATCACTTACGAAATTCCATTTGAAAATCAATTGCTAAGACGGGTCAATTTGAGAACCGAGCATGATAAGCACTAAAAATTAAAATGATGTGCTTCTAACTAATTGTTCATATAAAAAGAAATGCTTTTATGAAATAGTAAAGCAATTCAGATAGATATCCCATAAATAAATAAGGATAAAAAAGGGATATGAACAACCACATTAGTTAAAGCACATAATATTGATCGAATCTACTCTTTCAATGAATTATAAAGAAATTACATTAGATGAGTAATATTTCATCTTAATTACTTATCTCATTTTTATCTATAGTTATCTATAGTCCATTATCAAGAAAAAGATCAAATAAGGTTATTAACTCTAATAGTCCCATAGAATTATTTTTAAAGAAGTAACATGTTTAACATAATTCAAAATATAATAGAAAGTAAATAGATGGATGGTAAGAACAATATATCCTAAAAAGAATCCTTCTTTCAAGCACTAAACAAATTTAATCCCATTTACAAATTATCGGTTCAAGGAGAAAAAGAAGTGTAGGCTTTTCCTAATACCCATTCACTTCAAACATGTTTAATGAAAGATTAAAGTAAACTAATGAAAGTGAGACAAATTTAGTCTCCTTCCCTAGAATACAAAATCATATTCAACAACTGTAGAGAGAAAATAGAATGTAAATTCCTTAGATCAAGAAGAATCAATTAATGCCTTACCCAAACACTAAAGATCTCAAGGAATCTTTAATAACAGAAGTACATATCAAAATAAAAGATTTGCTATAGTCCTAATCAAATGATCTTTTAACTTCTTAAAACACTAAAGACAAGGAACTCTGGGTTGACATAAATGAATCAACGGATAATAAAAATAATTACGGTAGTGCATTAGCTATGTATAGACAAAGAGATTCAAATAAATTCAATTAGTAGCATTACATGAAGTGCAAAAAAACATAACGTTGTAATTCCTCTCACGTTACTAGCTTAAGGTATGACAAGTAAAACCTAGTCATCCTTACAGAATACAAACACAAGATCATAGTCAATTCAACACGTATTCTCAACTTAACAAGGATGAAAGAATCATTCTGCAAGTAAGAAAAGAAATGGCTCAACTCAGATTAGAACACAATGAAGAACAACAAAGTGACATAATACCCAAGTTAGATGCTCAAAATAAATTTTGAAAGAAGAATAACAAAATCGAAATCACCCCATTCCATTTCCCTCAAAGTAATGTTATTGGTTAACTTGCTTCATGAAGAATTCATTCTCGCCTCACTTACGAGTTAGGAACTTACAAATATTTCCACTACATACATGTGTAAGCCACAAAATTTCTTTCATACAACTTCGTAGAAGTGCTAAAAATTATTCACAAATTTAAAATGAAAATGAAAAATGCTCAAAATAAATATAATCATTTATGTTATATCCAAATAATTTTGAATCCACAAGGCCATGAATCCGACCAATTGTTCCAAAGATAGCTCAACAAAACAACCAGATTCAAACAACTCAAGTTTCAAAGAAGACAACACACTTCATGCTTTATTCCATTAAAGGAAAAAAACCCATATCAATTCTTAAACCAACAATGCTTTTACCTTAATCTGTTTTGCACAAGCAATAGAAAATCACACTATTTTGGCAACATTCCAGTTCCAGACAAAGATATAGCACGATCAACTCAAACATTATCAAGAAAATACCCATATCAAATCTTTTCCAATCCACAATCCAAGCAGAAGAATACAACAAAAATACTCCATAAGCATTTCCACAAAATCAATTGCTTCTAAGAGCAGAGTTCTTTTAATGAAGACGTTTAGAAAGAAGCATAAATATTTAATAAGAAGAGCCTATCATGACTGATAGTGTTTTCTTTTTTATTTGCAGAAACACCTCCAGCTGAGCCTCTCAAAAACATCTTCTTTCCAAAACAACATGAACAACCAAATCTTCCTACTCTCCTTTTTCTTCCATAGGCTCAGACATAGCTCAAAGATACCCAAGATCACAAAGGGTCAAAAATGGAATTGCTGGTTTGAAGAATTAGAACCCACATGCAGAGCAAAAACCAAAAGATCAAATGACCATAAAACTTCCCACAATTCCACCTACCTAACTCCTAGGTGGTTTCTTCCACTAAACCCGAGGCCATTGAATGCATTAAATGCCAATTCCCTCCTCTTTCCTTACACCACTTCCATTTCAAACTTGGCGAGTTCCATTCAAAATTTACATGTGTTTTTAAATTTAGTAGTGATGTCAGTTAGGCATCCCATTATTTTTTTATGCCTACACTAATCTTGGCAAATTTAGGATGTAAGGACTGAAATTAATCCACATTAATACCTTAGAAACCATCGCCACCAACTTCCCACTTTCCACATAACCCTTAGGTCCTCTTTAGGCTTAGTAATAGTTTAGGTCACCTTAACATTAGTTAGGTTTCCACCTTATCCACTAACCATATTACCTTAGGTTAGGTTATAAACCTTAGATTAGAATCCATATAAGGTAGGAAACTACAACATAGGTTTAGGCATAAACCGTAATAGTTTAGTAATAGGTCCTAGGTAAGTATTATTACCTTAGGTTAAAAATCCAATTAGGATAAAACTTTAAAATTTAGGTTAGATCCGAATAGTTTCAACCATTCCGATCGAGGCTGAGGTATCTGCCTAAATAGCTCAATACAAATCCTCAATCTCCTTACGTTGCTCAACATTACAAAACATCAATAGAGGAGATCCAAACTTACCATTTGCAGCATGATGCCAAGTAAGAATACCTAAAGCTAGGTCCTTTACAATTTACAACAAAACACAACTCGGTTCCATAATACATTTCATTCAGAATGTTAATTAACAAGATGACATTAAAGAAGAACTGAGGCATACCTTGGATCAATGGAATTGATTCAAGGTGTGCTATTATCATATGGTAAATATGAAAACAAAAGTACAAATTTGCAACTTACAATTCATAGCAGAATGGCTTCATTTCCAAGTAAATAAAATTACAACAAGCATGAATTCTAAATAATAATAACTTATCGATTGCAAACATGATTTTAAACGTCAAAAGAATACACCTTCCTAAGACAAATCACATGTCAACATTTACAATGTCAAAAGTGGAGTTCGTCATAGTAATAGTCATGACTAAGACGTTACACCATGTATTGATAGTTGTGCATTTATATCAACCATGCAGTGATTCTTCTATATTTGTGACTTTTGAATTATTGATACATTAACCACCAATCTCATCCTTTAATATTTGACTCTCAACGTTCACTTTGGAGGCCCTTTAATTATTTCATTGACAAAATATATTTGAGTGATTGATGATTTTTCTATGGAATGTTCTAATGTAGGGGATGGTTATCACATTGGCCTCAGATAAAGCTGT
Organism: Taxus wallichiana var. yunnanensis; assembly: GCA_018340775.1. NCBI lineage: Eukaryota > Viridiplantae > Streptophyta > Pinopsida > Cupressales > Taxaceae > Taxus > Taxus wallichiana. Next base: position 422,070,692 of record CM031239.1, on the reverse strand, counting down.
GTGGGATGCTATGCTGAAAAATGAGTAGGTTAAAGAATTCATAAAATTAATCCTAAAAGGTTACTACCATCTTGATATCAAGACTTCTTTAAGAATGACAACTTCATATATTAATTCATCGCATGAATATTCATACAGATTGCTTAAATATCTTAACTTAGAGGAATTTTCTGTACAACAGGTAAATTAGAAACAAATAAAGACACATACAAGAAGAATCCTTTTATTTAAGCTATCGTGAATATGAATCTTAAGGTGATATAAGACGTGGAGAAAATATCATAATTATGTAACCCATTTTTTGGATTCAGTGACAAGACATTTTCGGAGAAAGATGGAGATTTTGTGGAGAGGGCTCTAAAAGCCTCGATGTTTTACATTGTTGTCCTCTTGATAGTCCCAGTAAAATGGGCATAATCTAGGGGAGTCATCTATCCTAGCGACAGGATCAAATGACCCCCATAAAAATGACCATAAAATGTCATATGGAATGACATACATGCATCACCTTCGTGGGACCCACATCATCCTCCATGACCTCCAATTAACTCAACCTAGTCAACATTATCTCAATGAGTCATGCCACTCCATTCTCGAGGTCGATCCCAAGGCATATATGAATAGATAAATGGGACAAGGAAAGGATGTGAGAAGGTGGCAATATTTAATGCATATATTTGGAAAACCTACCCCATTCCATCGATTAAATAAGCATGTAACATGTAAAAAAACTTTTAGCGGCCAAACCGGGAACTCTATATCTATATTCGTAGAAGGTTGATTGTGGGAGAAGTGACAAAAATTAGAACTCTACATTTTTATTCACGAGAAGGTCGACAGGAGAATGAGAAGCGCAAGAAGGTCTATCACACGAGAATTTGCAAGAAACATTAGATCTTAAAAAAACATTCAAGTGCATGAAACTACTTGAGGCTATGTGATTTCAAATTTTAAAATTGTTCATAGATAGACATTTTTTTATTGTTATGTTTTGTAGAGCAATCATGTGTGAAGTATATATACTCATGTTACAAAATTTTCTTGGAAAACCATGGCTTCCATGAATGAAAAACAAAAAGATATCTTTAAAAAGGGCTAGGTAGTAATTAGATGAAGCAACCTACATCGATGCTAAACTCCCATGAAACACACTTGGACATTAAAAGGATACCTTATTCACTATTCATTTTCAAATGTGGACCACGAATGTGGCTGGAAATAACCCCGCAATAATCCTCCAGTCAATTTCACTGTATATTAAAAAAGTGAAACATATATGGATTCTCTGAAGAGACCAAATGCTCCCTGGACTAAATGTAACCTCATTTGTCACATACACACAAACATGAGACCCTATGTATACCATAGGTCTTGAAAACTAGTATCCGATAACATTGTTGTGACATTTGTCGCATACATGCAAATGTGACACCGTGTGTATACAACATATTTTGACTACTAGTTTTCTATTACGTTGTTTGTGTCGTTTGTCCCATGCGCATAAACACGAGATCCTATGTATACCACATGTTTCAAATACCAAGATCCTATAATGTTATTTGTGACATTTGTCGTATACGTGCAAAATGTTAAACCCCTCGTGTATACCAAATATTTTGAGTACCAAGTATCCTATAATATTGTTTGTGACATTTTTGCATATGCACAAATGTGACACCTCGTATAACAAAATTTTTGAATACCGGTAGCCTATAATGATGTTTACCACATTTGTCACATACATGAAAATGTGATACCCTGTGTATACCACATATTTTGAATACCAATATCCTATAACAATGTTTGTGATGTTTGTCGCATACACGCAATCGTGAGACCCTGTGTATACCATAGATTTTGAATACCAGTATCCTATAACATTGTTTGTGATGTTTTTCACATACACACAAATGTGACACCATGTGTATATGACATATTTCAAATACCAAGTATCCTACAATGTATTTATGATGTTTTTCGCATACGTGCAAACATGAGACCCTGTGTATACCATATATTTGGAATAGCAGTTTCCTTTTACGTTGTTTGCATAATTTTTCACATGCGCGTAAATGTGATACCATGTGTATACCATAGAGGTTTTGAATATCACTATCCTATAACATTTTTTGTGACATTTTTCACGTACACGCAAACTTGAGACCCTATGTATACCATAGGTTTCAAATACCAAAGTATCCTATAACGTTGTGTGTGAGGTTTGTCACATATGTGTAAATTGTAGTCACAAAATCATGCACTTTATATATTATTTATTCTCGGTCTCATACTATTATTTAAAGGGTTTTTAAATGAATAAAGTACTAATCAACCCCCATCTTTTGGCCATCTTGTTTTATTTTATTTTGTCATTTCGACCTTTTACATCCACATGCCTAGTTGGCTTCTATCATCCTATGTTATTTTAGCCCCCTTTGGGGTGCCTAGGATGACTAGGGTGCCCATGGGAGCCCTGGTCCTACCACGGGTGCCCGGTCCTTTTTCGAACTTTCCTGCCATCTTTTGGGTTCTTCTACAGCTTTCAGCTTCTTATCTTCTTGGTGGTTGGCCATTTCGAGATTAATTTAAAAATTAGATCAAGATAACACTATAAATATAAAGTTATGAGATGATAATGAGAGACCAAGTACTAGTCACTACTATCATCCACCTAGAGTTACATCCACTCGGAGATCACTTGCATCCACTGGAGATCACTTGCATCCATTAGCTCCATCACAAGGAAAATGTTTTTTCATCTCGCATCACACAAACATAGGGGAGGGATTCCATTCTATTCCATGCACACATACTATTACATTTTCTATATTTAGTTATTACTCACTACTTCACAAAGTGCAACTAACACAAGAGCACCTAGGGCACATTATGCAAACACTTACCAAAACTACATTTGGGTCTCTGAAATGTAGTGCAACGCTCAGCTAGATTAGTAAGCCCATTGTTGTGGTATCGAGGTCATTTCAACCCATTCATTTGTATATTTCTTTTTTTAGGGTTTTGATAACTCTTTTGGTCTTTTGCAGGCCTTTTCATAAACTTGGATTATTGGTGACACTTAATTTAGGGCAACAAATCTGATGCAACATATAGTGATAGTTTCAGACCACCTTCTAGACCTATGAGATTCAGTTCTAGATCTTTTGTAGAGACTAGGGCACCCATTCTTTAGACCAAAGTACCAAAGTAGGAACCCTAGTCCCCCTCCAGTGCTCGGTCTAGCTAGATACTCCATAGCCATCATTTTTAGGGCTTCCACATAGTTGTTCCTAATTTTTATTCCTCTAGTCACCTCTGCGATATAATCTAACGAGCTACTCTAATCGAGTCGAGTTCATTCTAACATTCCTTACACATTAGGGTTTCTAATTTCTTGAGATTGGTTACTTGAGTTATTTTACTACATTCCTTTACTACGTTTACATGTCATTCTAGATTAGATTAACTAATATTACCCTCACATATTTAGTTAATTTTAGTTAATAATTTTGGTGAACTCAACTCGATCATTTACGCTTATAGATTCTTCATTCATTGCTTGTCATCCTAGGTTTTGGTCATCACGAGTATCTCAATCAATGATTATTTGCTTCAAATCCTAACCTACTACATAAAGTCTAAAATTTTCTTTCTACCACTCACATTCATGTTGACATACATCCAGATTAGTTTATGAAGCATTTTCCAATGCATTCTCTTCACACCTAGTCTTCAAATCTAACCTTCTCACCGATGTTCACATTTTGATAATGACCCTCCTCTACATATCATATGTTTTATTCATAATGTAGTTGTTAAACACACTTTGATTGATAATGGATATGAACTTAGCTTATGTCCTATGTAATTCCTTACAACTTTAGGTCTTTCCACTCGTGACGTTAGTCCCTCTAGTGTTTCATTATGTACTTATGATGGTTATGTCTGTTCATGTTTCGGTCACATTACATTGCTATCATCGCTATTGGTCTTAAGACTATCCACGTTGGATTTTTCGTTGTTGATTTACCAATTTCCTATAACTATTTATTTCGTAGGCCATGGCTTAATGCCATGCAAGGTGTCGCCCATTGGCCCATAATTGTGTAAAATTTTTACATGAGAGCATTGAGTATAATATTTTAGTGTGTAAAAGGCGTAAAGTCATAAAGTGACCCAAAACCCCGCCAAGCACAAAGGAAAAAGTCAAATCTTGAGCCTTCTATTGGAAAGTCAAAGCAAGGAAGTGGGTTGGCGGAACAATTTGTGTTTTTGAGCCTCGTTGTAAAAGGCATAAAGTCATAAAGTGACCTGCAACCTTGATCATGCTTAATGGAAAATTCAAATATTAAGGTCAAAGCGGGGAGGCGGGCCTATGGAGCAATTTTTGTTTTTAAGCCCGCATTGAAAAAAGGTAAAATTATAAAAGTGACCCGCGACTTTGTCTCCACTCAAGTGAGGCCACATGTCAAGACCATATCAAAAGCGGGTGAGCAGGCCAAAATGTTCCAAACTGCCAAATCTCTTTAAAGTCACAAAATGTAAAAACATCCTCCATGCCTACTCTAGTGAATTTCTCTCAAGTTGATGACTCTGGTTTAAATGTTCAAAGGCAAGATGAACGGTTCTAATTCAAAGTTACGTAACGAGTGTAACAACCGCATTATGAAAATTTTGGTTTTTTTTTTCCGCCATTAGCGTTTCTTTACGAATCAAGAATCAAGATGCGAATGATTCAAAATATTGTAAACCATTTCTTGCTAAAAAGAAGAAGTGACAAATGTTTCTTGCAATATATTTAATGGCTTCTTCACGCCATTGTCAGGGGTTGGTGATTGATCGATTGTAAACTCAAGAGTATATTGTAATTTGAGAAAAATAGGAGATAGACATTTTGTTCCATTTCCCCCTTCTCAATTTCCTCCATTTCCCCACTATGTACAATTTATGTTTAAGCATAAATACAACAAGAAGGAGTTTCTAGCTTTCTTTTATTAGGATATTTTAGAAACTTTGAGTTCACAATCTTATCTTGTCTTGTTTCCATTTGTAGGGTTGTTTCTTCTCATGAATGCATGTGATGAATTTTCTAACTAGTGTGTGCAGGAATCTGATTTCCTACCTACAACATTAGTTCTCCTACCTCTTTTCTCACTCCCTTCCCACTTTTAGACAAATTTATCTCTTCCAAGTACCTACAATATTTTCTACGGGGTCGGTGGAGTGCCCTGTTGGATCCCCTGGTCAAAAGGCCACCACAGAAATCCACATTTTTTCATGCATGCACATATGGAAGTTGCACCGGTTAAGTAGAGGGACTTAGATTCCTGAGCATTGGAAAGGAATCCAAAAGTTTTTCCACCTAAAAATTTCCTCGCCAATAGTTTTTGGCACCCACCATGGGGTAGATTTAGCAAAGCATCTGCACTTGAATGCAACCGCAAGGTCAGAAAATTTAAAATTCAAAAAAGAGAATTTTTTTGGAAGTTAAATGGCTATATGAGCCACATGGATTCAAATCATGGCTATTCCAGAAACCCTCCTGTTGAAAGACCTGAATTGCTCTTCCACATCTAAGAAGACGTTGCTTCAGATTTGAGGGAAGCTATCTGGCATAATAGACAAAGTACCAATCACTACTTCATTACCACGAGAATTTTGGACCTTGAAGAAGAACACGCTGCTGAATTGGAGAGGAAAAGACAAATTCTAGCACCATAAAGAAGAGCATATATTTTCAAGTTTGTGGATAAAAGATACACCCAGCAACAGAGACAAGGGGGACAAACTGATCCCATTTTTTAAGAACTTCAAAGGAGACAAGAACTACTCGGAATCCAGAGGCTTCCTTTTCAAGAAACCGGTCATGTTGGGAACCTAAGTGTTACCAATCCTTTGGAAGGTGAATTTTCATACATCAACAAGAACCTAGTAAACTTCACTGACATGAAGACTGAAGAAGAAGCTAGAGAATGAGAGGTGAGATCCGACGAAGAAATAAGAGTTCAACTCGAAGAAATCGAGAGACTTTAAGCCGAGGCAGACAAAAGAGTAGTAGTAGAAGACGTAACCTTAGCATGGTTGGAACCTAGAAAAAAAATAGAATGGGGATTGTGATCATGAGCGTGAATGTGATCGTGAGGCCCGTAGGCCTAATGTACCATGGGGAGGAAACACCGGTCCACTGGATCTTGCTCAACCACTCCATGAGCTACCGAGAGGCTCGAGAAAAAACTTCCCAAAATTCAGAGGGGATGGTTCTCAACTCCCTGAAGAGCATGTAGCAGCATTTATCACTGCTTGCGGTGTGTTGGGTGTTGAGGATGAAGATGTGTTAGTCTAACTCTTTGTGGAGTCACTTCAAGAGAAAGTTGTTGAATGGTTCTACATGCTACCCCCGAGGTCTGTCACCTGTTGGGAAGATATAAGAAGTGCATTCAAACACAGGTTCAAGAGCACAAAATATTTTTAGGATATTTTGGTCTAATTGGTACAAATGAAGAAAGAAACCTCGAGTCAATGAGAGACTTCGTAGTAAGATATAATAGAGTGATAAGAAGAATCCCTGAAGATGTGGTGCCTCCTAAAAATAATTTGAAGAGATTCTTCATCAGCGCCTTACCATCAGAAGTAGGTTTCTTCCTTAGAAGAACCCAACCAAGAACATTAAGGGAAGCTCAAGACCATGCAATAGAAACCAATGATGATCTAATCTTTTCGGTAAGGTGAAAGGCCCCAATGGAAAGCAAAAGGGTCAAAATTTAAACTCTATCACCATAGATCCGATGTTCCAAAAAATGGAAAATGACTTGGTTGCCTTGAAGAAGTAGCTATCTCAGATCATAATGTGGAATGCTTCAAGGAAACCAAACCCTCTAGATAGGCCAAGGATTGCTCCACCTCCTCATTAACTTGCTCTTGAAGCACACCACTAGTCAATGCCATCCGTGACACCCAAAGAGCCGGAGGAGGAGAAGTGGAAATTGATGAAATCAAGAAGAAAATATGGAAGACTATGAAAACTATCTTGAAGTTGAGGAAGTTGATATGCACAATGGCCTAATTGAGTACGTTGATGATGAAGAAGCTCCAAGTTTCTCATGTGCTGTTTTCACTCGTGCACAATCCAGGAAAGGTGCTTCATCCTCAACAGTTGCGGTAAAGGATAAGAAGAATAAAGAAGATTCTCCTCTAGAGGTCACACAAAATAAAATAATCAGCAGAGGATCACCATTACCACCTTCTATGGAGTTAGCCAAAGAAAAACAAGACTCACTAGTTTTCAAGGATCATGCTTCTATGCCAAGTAAGTATTCTAATTCTTCTCCCAGCTCAAGCTTGCTAAGAACAATTCTCCTTTAAATGTTGTTCCTACAAGAACATCTAAGGTTCAATGAAAAGATACACCCTCACCCCCTTCCAAGCCAATTCTACACCTAAAAAGGACAATTCAACACCCAAAGTAGCAAAGCCTCTACCATGTAAATCTTCCTCCATTTCTGGAACCTCTTCCTCGCTCACCATAACCCCATTTGACTTTGTGGAACATGCAAGCAAAACCAAAGTCCAACTCTTAGAAATAGAATACCTATAAACACACCCTACCAGTTTGACAAGTTCATTAATGCAGTTCATGGTGGTAACCCTATATCCTCGATTCCTAATTCTAAAGGCTTACTGCCCACACCATCCACACCACCTTCCCAAAACATGCTAGCCCTCAGTGCCTCCAAAACCAACAGGGTTGAACCTTTCTACCTGTCACTCCTCATTAAAGGCTTCCAACTAAATAATTGTATCATAGATTCGGAGCCTCAAAAAATGTGATGCCAACCAAAGTTGCAAATGCTCTAGGCCTCACCTTGACCTAGGTAAATGGCACCTTCTACTCAATGGAATCCAAACAAGTGCCATTGGTAGGAAGAATCAAAGATGCACATGTAGCACTAGCTGATTTTCTAGACAAGAAGGTGCTCCTAACCATACTGGTAGAGACATCCCAACATCCTTTGGTATGCTATTGAGTAGGATTTTCTACAGAGACCTAGGTAGAGAGATAAAAATGGATTGGTCATCTACAACTATCCTAGTAAAAGGCAAGATGAAGAAGTTTCTACCTAGTAAGAAATATGAAGTTCACAAGACGAAGGTCCGATGATCCTAAAGCAAACATTCTCTTTCAAAATTGTGGGCTAGGAAACTAATTCCTCGACATCAAAAAAGAGAACTTGCCACTTCTCATGTAGGAAGAGGAAGATCAAATTTGGAAAATGGAATTTGATGGTAGTCATTCCAGTGTGGGCTCGAGAGCTGGTGTAGTATTATACTCTCCTTCCAATGAGTTATACCCATTTGCCTTCAAGCTGTAATTTGATAATACAAATAACATCAAGAGTATGAAGCACTACTATTAGGCATGAGTGCAACAGAGGAAATGGGAATCAAGAAACTGAGATGCCAAGGTGATGTAGAGGTTGTAGTAAAACATGTCCACCAACAATATCAGGTGAAGAATCCAAGACTCAACATTATAGAAATAGAGTGTGGGACTGCATTGAATCTTTTATGCATTTTCCATTGAAGCTATTCCAAGGAAAAAATGAAATGGCTGATTCTCTTGCAGTGTTAGCTTCCCTAGTGAAACCTCATCCTTCTTTTGGTAAAGAAAAAGTGACCATTGAAATGGTATTCGTGCCTAGTGTGTACTGCATAATGCAAATCATTGGCAAGTCTTCAATGATGATAACCAAATTCTAGCCTTTTTAGAGCAAAGGGATAATTTTAATAGTCTTTCTTCAAAGGAGGTGAAAATCCACACCAAGAAGCAGTCCCCAAAGAAGAGAAAGAAGGAATCAAGGGATTGATGATGAGTAAGTAATCAAATTGAAAAGGAACAAAAAACCCAAAGGCCTTGTCTCTTTAGAAGACCTCTTTGACAAACATGATAGATTCATCAAGAGAAAGAAAAGAAATCTTCTCTATGCCCAACTTATTTTGATAAAGAAAACATTGGTACCCGAGAGAAGCCAAGGATGGTCAATATTGGAAAATGTTTCTCACTTAAAAAAAAGAAGGTTTGTTGCTTTACTCAAGAAATACTCATATGTCTTGGCCTACTCTTATGAGGAACTCAAATCCTTCCAACCAAAGGATATGCACCACTCAATTCCTTTGAAGCAGGTGTTAAGCCCTTAAGGTAGAAACAAAGGCCATACAACCCAAAGATTTTATTGATACCATCAAGGAGGATGTAACAAAGATGCTTAATGCAAGGATCATCTTTCCCATTCACCATTCAATTTGGGTGGCTAACATTGTGCTAGTGTGGAATAAGATTGGTGAAATAAGGATATGTGTAGATTTTTGCAACTCGAAACAAGGCATCACTAAAATACAATTATCCTCTTCCTATCATGGACCATATCCTCCGCAAGAAGTCACGGATCTGAAATTATTTTATTACTTGATGGATTCTCGTGATATAATCAAATCAAAGTGGCAAGAGGAGGACCACACCAAGATAGCCTTTACAACACCTTGGGGCACTTTTGCCTACAACAAAATGCCTTTTGGCCTAATCAATGCAAGAGCTACATTCCAAAGGGTGATGGATTTGGCCTTCAAATATCTGAAGCATTGCATTGTCATATATCTTGATGATCTCACAATATTTTCAAAGAAGAGGGGAGATCATATCTATCACTTAGAACAGGTACTTGCAAGGTGTAGGAAACATGGCATATCACTAAATCCAAAAAGTGCATTTTTGGAGTCACAAAAGGCAAGTTATTGGGGCACATTGTGAACAAACATGGAGCACACATTAATCCTAAGAGGATTAGATCCATTCAAGCATTAGCCCTGCCCACAAGCAAGAAAGGAGTTCATTCATTCTTTGGAAAGGTGAACTTTCTTCATCGCTTTTGTGCTGAGTTTCTTTGAGTTGAAGAAGCACATCACTTCCATTATGAAACCACAAGAAATATTAAAATGGAACAATGAAGGGAAGGAAACATTCGAAGAAATCAAGAAATCCATTTCTAAGGCTCAAATCTTGTATCTCTAGATTTTAATAAAGAATTCATCATGTATTGTTATGCATCAGAACATACACTCTTCCCATTCTCATTCATAAAAACGATGAAGACGTGGAACCACATATTGCTTTCATGAGTTGTCCTTTGAAAAAACATGAGATAAAATACAACCAATTGGAGAAGCATGCCTATGTAGTGGTCAAGGTCAGTGTAAAAACTTCAGGTTTTACATCCTCAATTCCCATACGGTGGTGATGGTCCTCAACAAAGACAATCAAGTCCATCTTGACACAGCAGGATCCTAGAGCTAAAAGAGGAAATTGGATTACAAAGACTCAAGAATATGATGTGGAGATTTGACCTCCAATCTAGTAAGGGAAATGGTCTATGCAAGTTGATTGCTGAAGATGAAACACTCAAAGTTCAACATGGCGAAGAAAATTGTGCTTGATCAACTTCTTCTAAGACAACCCATGGTTCTCTTTGTTACCACTATGATGAGTGGTATGTTGATATTGCCTATTACTTGATTTATGGAGAATTCCCCCCATATTGATTACAAGAAAAGGAGAACACTCAAGTCAAGGAAGCTAAATTTATAATCTAGAATCATGCGCTTTACAAAAGAGGCCTGGATGGTTGCTTTCCAAAAATAAGGTGCGTAGATAAAGAGCAACAAGAAAAGTTTCTTAAAGCATAACATGACCAAGCATGTGGTGGAATTTTTTTTATCAATGGTCACTACACACAAGATCCTCTCGAGGAAGGTATTATTGGCCCACCATCTTTGCAGACACTTAAGATTGGGTCTCTAAATGCAAAGCATGCCAACAGTTCATTGAAGACCACAACTCGCTGCATTACCACTAAGTCCTGTGGTTATCAAGAACCATTTCAATAGTGGGGCTGGACTTCATTGGTGTTTGAACCCTCACTCAAGCGCAAGGAACACCTATGTACTCACAAGAATGAAATAATTCACCAAGTGGGTGGAAGCCATTCGCCAAACAAGCCAACACCAAAATCAGTATGCAACTTCATCAGGAGAATATCATAGTCTGCTTTTGAGTGCCACAGGAGAGGATTGTAGCAAATAATGCTACCTATTTCTCTTCAAGAGATTGACGAGTTTTTCTATAGCTATGGAATCTCCCTAGCTCATTCTTTCCGACTACTATCCATAAGGAAACAAACATGCCAAATCAAGAAACATTAACATTGTGACCATTTTCCGCAAGTTTTAGATTAGAATCAAAGGAATTGGAACAAAATGTTGTACGATGCATTGTGGGTGGATATGATCACTCCCAAGAAGGTAATAGGTATGTCACCATTCCAATTGTTGTATGGAGTCGAAGTAGAAATTTCTCTCATGATTGAGATGCCAACTCTCAAGATGTTATAGGTAATAGAAGATGGTCAAGTATAAGGATTCCATTGACAAGAGGATCCTCTTTCTTGAGAAGTTGGAAGAAAATAGACTCCAAGTGGTGGATCACATTAAGGAGCACCAATTGAAAGTAAAGAATATTTTTGATAAGAAGGCCAAGGCAAGAGAATGCAAAGTTGGAGACTTCATCTGCATATGGGACAAGAGAAGAGAACCAAAAGGCAGCCATGGAAATTTTGATTCATTATGGCTTGGCCCATTCTAGATTCATGAAGCTTGCGGCAAGAACACTTTTCTTCTCTCATATTTGGATGGAATGCCTGGAATTTCCTCGAGTGGTAAATACTTGAAATTGAATCATCGTGAAAGCGGTTGTTCCCCGCCTTATACCATAGGTGTGTTTCCCTTTCTGTTGTGTGGTTTTGTTTCCCCTTCTGTTGTGTGTCGTGTGTTTCCTTCTCGTTGTGTGCTTGTGTGTTTCCTTCTTCTAATATTTCTTTCTTGAAGTTGTATATGACTTTGCAAGGCCCAATGGATAAGGCACTGGTCAATGAATTACAGGGTCTAGAGATTGAGATTCTAGATTCCCATGTCATGTCTTCACTATGCTTAGTCCATGTCATGTCCCCAAGCTAGAGCCAATTTTCACCCTCAAAATCCCCCCCTCATTTTTTAATTCAAATTTGAAAATTTTGAGCTCACGCCCTCCAGAAGTGTTCAAGTAAAGTTGGAAGTCTGAAAAGATAGAGAAATTCATGCTTTGAAGTTGTTTAAACTCTCCAATCTGCATGTTTTGATAATTTTTCTATTTTCCTCTCTGGATGTGTGAAAATTTTATTATCATCCTCATTTAGAAATGAAATTGTCAATATTTCTATGGCCATGGATCAGTCAAACCTTGTATTGTTTTCAATTCCTTGGTTCTGCAGAAAAGAAATTTGAAAATCGGGCAAGATGGTGGAGTTTTTCTTTTTCTCTCTGCATTTTTTCCAAATGTGAATGACATGTATTTTCTTCCCATCAAATTTTGGCTCCATTATCCATGGGTATGTGGACATATCTAATTGGAGGTGGATCAGAGCAATTTGTGTTTTTGAGCCTCTTTGTAAAAAAGGCGTAAAAGTAATAAAGTTACCATGCACCCCGATCATGCTAAGAGGAAAAAGTCAAATGTTGAGCCCGCATCAAAAGAGTCAAAGTGGGGAGGTGGATCATCGGGAGATTTGAGAATTTGATCATTTTTCATTAAAGGGGCTTAAAGTTAAATGTTGACCCGCAACCTTCAAAAACACAAAGGAAAAGTAAAATATTGAGCTCCACTGTTCGAGAAAGTCAAAGTGGGGAGGCGGGTTTAGATTTGAATTTGTGTTTTTGAGCCTCTTTGTAAAAGGCATAAAGTCATAAAGTGACTCGCATCCTCGATCAGGATTACTAAAGGAAAAAGTCAAATATTAAGCCCACATCGAAGGTCAAAGTGGGGAGGTGGGCATGAGCAATTTGTGTTTTTGAGCCCGCATTGAAAAAGGTAAAATTATAAAAGTGACCTGCAACTCTGTCTCCACTCAAGTGAGGCCACATGTCAAGACCATATCAAAAGCGGGTGAGCGGGCCAAAATGTTCCAAAATTCCAAATCTCTATAAAGTCACAAAATGCAAAAGGCATCCTCCACACCCACTCCAGTAAATTTCTCCCACGTGGACGACTCTGGTTTAAAGTTTCAAAGGCAAGATGAACGGTTCAAATTCAAAGTTACAAAACGAGTGTAATGGCTGCATTATGAAAAGTCTAGTTTTTTTCCGAAATTGGCATTTCTTCATGAATCAAGAATCGAATGGATGCGAATGATTGAAAAGATTGTAAATCATTTCTTGCTAACAAAGAAGAAGTAGTAACTATTTCTATGTAAGATATTTAATGGCTTCTTCACGCCATTATACAAGGTTGGTGATTGATCTTCAAACTCAAGAGTATATTATACTTTGAGAAAACAAAAGAGATAGCCATTTTCTTCATCCTCCCTTCTCAATTTCCTCCATTTCTCCAATATTGTATAATTTTTGTTTAAGCATCAATATAAGAAGAAGGAGTTTCTAGCTTTCTTCGATGAGGAGATTTTGAAACTTTGAGTTTGCAATCTTATCTCATCTTGTTGCCATTTACAGGGTTGTTTCTTCTCATGAATGCATGTGATGAATTTTCTAACTAGTGTGTGTAGGAATCTGATTTCCTACCTACAACATTAGTTCTCCTACCTCTTTTCTCACTCCCTTTCCCACTTTCAGACAAATTTCTCTCTTGTAAGTATCTGCAAGATTTTCCGCAGGGTCAGTGGAGTGCCCCTGTTGGATCCCGGTCAAAAGGCCACCATAGAAATCCACATTTTTTCACACATGCATATACGGCGATGCATCGGTTAAGTAGAGGGACTTAGATTCCCCTGAGCGTTGGCAAGGAATCCACAATATTTCCACCCAAAAATTTCCTCGCCAACACTAGAAATATTGTTGTTTTATACCAAGCATTTTCGTAATGCCCATGTGCCCGAGAAAAGGTGAATTATGAAATTCAGCTAATAATTTCTTTCTTAAATCATTTGCCAAAGGTATGTATACCTTATTTTCAAACCGCAAGATTCCTTCATTGTCAAGGTGAAAACCTTTATACTCACATCATTTGGATACTGTGATCAGTGCTCTCTTTACTTGCTAAAAATAAGAATCAAATTCCATGACACTTTTCACCTCATCTTTAAACTATAGAGTTCTCAATGTTATAAGAGTATAAATATGCTTCCTATGACTTAGAGCATCCATACTTATTTTATTTTCCTTTAATGTAACTTATGTTAAAATCATATTGAGATAAAAATTCTAACCATCTTCATTGTCTTGCATTCAGATTTGGTGAGTAAAAATATTCTTTAACCCAAGATGAGATGGATTTTTTTTTAGTTCAAAGGCCTTAAAATAAAATAATGCCTCCATACTTGAAGCGCATGAACAATGGCAACAAGCTCTAGGTCATGTGGAGCATAATTCAGTTCATGTAACTTGAGTTTCCGACTTTCATAAGTTATGACATGATCATCCCACATGTGAGAATACCTCCGAGACCCTCCTAGATGCATCATTTCTCGGAAACATAGTAAAGTCTCCATTAGGATGAGGTAGAGTCAAAATAGGATTGTGGTTAATCGATCCTTTATAATCTTAAAATAAAATTCACATTTTTCATTCTAAACAAATTTCTTATCTTTTCTGTAATGAAGTTATTTTAGCAACAATCTTAGAAAATTGTTTAAAACTTTCTATAGTAACTAGCATGAAACCCATGAAGCTTCTAACTTCATGTAACCCCTCGGGTGGATCACATGAGTTTATAGATACAATCTTTGAGGGGTCTCACCGCTATTCCATTATTTCTTATAACGTGACCCAAATCATGCACTTCGTATCATCGAAAGAACATTTAGACAACTTACCATACAATTTTTCTTTATCAATATTCCCAAAACTATCTTGAGATGCTTATGATGTTCTTGATGCTTTTAGAGTATATAAGAATATCGTCCAAGAATAGAAGTACAAATTTGTCCAAGTATTCTTTGAAAAATATAATTCATCAAATTCATAAAAGCTGGTGCATTCCATATCTAAAGGGTAGAACCTGAATTCATAATGCCCATACCTTGTTCTAAAAGCTATTTTATGAATGTCTTCATCCTTTATTCTCAAATGATGATACCATCAAAGATCTATTTTATAATACACCGATGCTCCTAACGCATCTAATCAAATAGATCATCAATTCTAGGAAGAAGATATCATTCTTAATAGTCAAAGCTACTTCAACATTCTATAATCAATGCACAATATAAGTGTGTCATCCTTCTTTTTCATGAAAATTGCAAAGGCTCCCAACAAGGAAAACTTGGCCTTATCAAACCTTTTGTCAAAAGTTCTGAATCGAGCCTTAAGATCTACCAATTCAAGGGTAGTAATTCTATAATGTGCCTTGAAATAGGCTCTGGTTCTGGTTTGATCTCAATCGTGAAGTCAAACTCTCATTTGGGTGGAAGACCGGTATTAACTCTTCTAGAAACACATCACTAAAATTTCTCAACAACGGATATCTTTCCATGAAGTTATTACCTTCTTTAGTTTCGACTTTTTTTACTACATATAAGGTAAATCCTCTATTTTTGGCCTTTTTAAGTTGCATGGTTATCTCACAACCTAACTAAAATCTCACGTTTTACACCCCGAATGATCTCTTATTTTCACAAAGTGTCATCAAAACAACTAATCTATTTTTCATATTCGTCATCAACCCTTGCCTTATGCTCACTGGGCTAGCCAATTAACACCTATGATTACATCATATGACCCCAAAGGATCAACATAAAGGCCAATTTTAAGAAAACTAAAAGTCAAGGACTTCCCCAAAAAGGCACATACTAACTATATGAACAACATTTTTTCCATAATGTACAACTTTATAACATTGCTTAAGTGAAACACCAATGATTTATCCATTCTTTCATCTTTTATTTTTAATTTGAAGCTAGCTTATTAGAAACAAAAATTCACATTAAGTAGCTCCAATATCTAAAAAGTATAGTCACATGTATACCAAATAACTTACTTATGAACTTTACTTTGCCGTGAATACTCATTCTTTTCAACTTGCTTAGCACTTGCCTAGTTCACCCCTTCTCCAGCTTCAAGTGTATCCTATGCTATTAATTACGGGCATCCTTCTTCAAATGAAAATGATGCACGTAGTGATCCTGCCACATTAAAATAAACTCAACAAGACCCTTCTTAGGCTCAAATTTATTTGTAGTTTCTTGAGAGGTTATCACCGCTTCTATAGGACTATGTCCATTATTATTGTTCTTGATAAAGAGACCCCCATCACTAGATGAATAGGTTTATTTGTTGTTGTTTTCTTATTGTTGTCATTGGATTCTAATTTAACTCACAATATTTTCATGAAAACCTTTTCCATTTCGCCTAGATTTTAGGTGTACGAGATGAAGTCCCAAGAGTTTGGAACCTTCTTCCTAATTTCCTCTAAGTATGAGCAAATATTAGGCATTCCTTCATTTTTGTTCTTGCCTCATGGCTTTTTCAAACAACCCCTTCCTTTGTAAGATAGCTTCATTGGTTAGGCCTTAAGCTGTGCAATCCACTACATACTACCAACCTATACCCATAAAATTTAATTCCATGATAAATTTTCGTATCCTAAACTTCTCGGTCAAATTTTGATACTTTTGAGGCACGTGACTTAAGGAGTTTAGTAAACCTTCCCTAGTTACAGGACAATATGAACTTTCCAAAGGAGATAAGTTCTATAATTCCTTATCATTTTCGATCATAATAACCTCAGGAATTTATTGAGAGGGTAATTTTTAAATTGGTCCAAGTTATGTCTAGTTTATAATTTTTAGAAGCATTAATTGCTTTATCCTAACTTTGAAGATGTTCAGGAAAGTTGATATGCTCCCAAATGCCTTCGATTTCCTCGAGAAGTTTCTTATGACAAAGTACTTCTCCATTTCATCCAGCTTTTCCTTCACCATTCCTATAGCGTAGTTCCATCAAACTTATAAGGATTATTATTTTTATATCATTAGTAGTTCATACCTTGCTGGAAAATCAACCTTTTTTATTTTCCTAAGATCATTAGGTCACATTTAAAGATTACTTTATCATAATCCCAATTTCCCCCACACTGGTGTTGTGCTTAGAACTTGAGGTGGTTGATTATGTTTATGACATCTTCTTCTCATCCTCATTTCCAATAACTTGGGAGCAATCATAAACATTTCAAACGATCCTCTTGTGTCCATTCATGGACATCTTACGAGGATCTCTAAATCTAAACTCTTTGGGAGTGTGAATTTTCAAATTTCCACACATTAGCGGTGGATTATTTGAGAATTTAAGTTGGTTTCTAACGATTTTTTGTTAACAAGTAAATTTAAGTCTTATCATATGCACATGAGATGATATATAGGTCTAGGGATTTTAAAACCTTCTGACTTTGATACTTCTTAAATCTTAACATTCCCATTTTAAAGCTTTAGAAATGTATACATTTTTTTAACAGTGTTCATTTCTAAAGATCATAATTTAGAAACAAGGGAATTTTTTTAAATAATGTTCTCTATGTTCTAAAATGATCATAATTTAGAAAACACATTCCATGCCAATCAATCTCATAATAGATAACCATATGTGTGAAGTTTCAGTAATGAATCGGTGAATTGCACCCGATCTCTCTCATTTCATTACTCGAGTTTCATCAATCTCTAATGTTAATTCAATGTATCGTATACTATGTATACTTGGTTCTCTTTTACCCTTTTGGGTATTTGAAGTGTTTTGTTTAAGAGGCCTATCTAAATAT